>CAAKHB010005578.1:0-38023 GCA_901007665.1 Aeoliscus strigatus | reverse complement strand
AATCAACTAGAAGGAGGCGACCGCCTGGTGGTGAATTGTATCGGGATGAAATAGACTGATGAAGAAGTTTGTTTCTAACAACGGCCTAGGTTTTACACAGTAGTATAACTCAGACTTAAGGACAGAAGGTGTCATTTGCACTAATTTCACTGCTTCTTGTAAAGTTCCACCGTCATGAAAACTGACACCCAACGTGGGGCTCGAACCCACGACCCTGAGATTAAGAGTCTCATGCTCTACCGACTGAGCTAGCCGGGCTGTGTACGCAGGGATCAAAGACTGAGGGGCGGAGCTTAGCGGGTGTAAGGACAGAGGAGCTAAGTAGAGAGTGTCTAAGGACAGAGGGTGTTAGGACAGAGGGTGTAAGGACAGAGGGTATGAGGACAGAGGGTGTAAGGACAGAGGGTGTTAGGACAGAGGGTGTAAGGACAGAGGGTATGAGGACAGAGGAGCTAAGTAGAGAGTGTCTAAGGACAGAGGGTGTTAGGACAGAGGGTGTAAGGACAGAGGGTATGAGGACAGAGGGTATGAGGACAGAGGATGTAAGGACAGAGGGTGTAAGGACAGAGGGTGTTAGGACAGAGGGTGTGAGGACAGAGGGTGTTAGGACAGAGGGTGTAAGGACAGAGGGTGTTAGGACAGAGGGTGTAAGGACAGAGGGTATGAGGACAGAGGAGCTAAGTACAGAGTGTCTAAGGACAGAGGGTGTTAGGACAGAGGGTATGAGGACAGAGGGTGTAAGGACAGAGGGTATGAGGACAGAGGATGTAAGGACAGAGGATGTAAGGACAGAGGATGTAAGGACAGAGGGTGTGAGGACAGAGGGTGTAAGGACAGAGGGTATGAGGACAGAGGAGCTAAGTAGAGAGTGTCTAAGGACAGAGGGTGTTAGGACAGAGGGTGTAAGGACAGAGGGTATGAGGACAGAGGGTGTTAGGACAGAGGGTGTAAGGACAGAGGGTGTTAGGACAGAGGGTGTAAGGACAGAGGGTATGAGGACAGAGGAGCTAAGTAGAGAGTGTCTAAGGACAGAGGATGTTAGGACAGAGGGTATGAGGACAGAGGATGTAAGGACAGAGGATGGAAGGACAGAAGGTATGAGGACAGAGGATGTAAGGACAGAAGGTATGAGGACAGAGGATGTAAGGACAGAAGGTATGAGGACTGAGGATATAAGGACAGAAGGTATGAGGACAGAGGTACATGTCTACACCAGAGGTCTCTCCTGGGATGAAGACTTATGTTGACCGGCAATCACGTCAGTATTCCCAGCGCGTAGCTGCTAGCTGTTAGCTGTTAGCTGCTAGCTGTTAGCTGCTAGCTGCTACATCAGTGGCTCTTCTCATCTCCAACAACATCAAAACAAAACTTTAAATGAAATGACATATAAACAATCCAAGTAATGAAAATTAAATGAGCTGTAAAGCAGATGCGAATCAACTAGAAGGAGGCGACCGCCTGGTGGTGAATTGTATCGGGATGAAATAGACTGATGAAGAAGTTTGTTTCTAACAACGGCCTAGGTTTTACACAGTAGTATAACTCAGACTTAAGGACAGAAGGTGTCATTTGCACTAATTTCACTGCTTCTTGTAAAGTTCCACCGTCATGAAAACTGACACCCAACGTGGGGCTCGAACCCACGACCCTGAGATTAAGAGTCTCATGCTCTACCGACTGAGCTAGCCGGGCTGTGTACGCAGGGATCAAAGACTGAGGGGCGGAGCTTAGCGGGTGTAAGGACAGAGGAGCTAAGTAGAGAGTGTTTAAGGACAGAGGGTATGAGGACAGAGGGTGTAAGGACAGAGGGTATGAGGACAGAGGGTGTAAGGACAGAGGGTGTAAGGACAGAGGGTATGAGGACAGAGGAGCTAAGTACAGAGTGTCTAAGGACAGAGGGTGTTAGGACAGAGGGTATGAGGACAGAGGGTGTAAGGACAGAGGGTGTGAGGACAGAGGGTGTAAGGACAGAGAGTATGAGGACAGAGGGTGTAAGGGTGGGTGTGATCCGCCTCAATCGGACTCAATCGGACTCCGCCTCAATCGGATTATTTCAGAATAACAAACTTAACTCTCAATATCTCACTGCCCTGGTGGACCTGAGGCTTCATTCCAACAGGGTCAGGGACAGTAGACTCAGAATCCTCTGGATGTGTTTGGACCGTCGTCCTCAACCCGACGCCTGTCGCTCATCATCAGGAGCACAAGGAATACATATGTTCTTGTGTGTGTGTGTGTGTGTGTGTGTGTGTGTGTGTGTGTGTGTGTGTGTGTGTGAGGACCTCAAGGACTTACAGGTGTAACACCTGTCTGATGTCAACTAGTTGGGTCTGTTTTTTCTATTCAGGCGTAACTGTGTCCAGTATCCAGGCCTGATGTTACCTAACATGGATCTGGTCTGTTATTTGTTTCATGCGTATTATTTGCGGGGCGCTGGGGAACATTGTGTGCACCTGGCTGCTGCCCAGAACAACCACAGGCTTTCACCGCTGGAAACGGCCTCCTTCCTGGAGTTTTCAAGGTGTTTCACTGGTAATTTTAAGGAAAAGACGGGGAAAGGAAGTTAGCGTGGCCCTCTGCAGCGTGAAGTTGCAGAGACATGTGGTCTAAGAGTTACAGCAGATGGACGCCAGAGCAGAAACAAAACTAAAAGTTGGCCGTCGCTGAGTCGCTCCACATTTCTGGGGAGAAGAACAGAGACACACTGGCATCACATAAAAACTGTAAAAGTCAATGGTGGCAATGTCGGACGCACATGCTGTGACAAACTGGTGGACAAAAGGGAAAAGGGAACGAGTGATTGTGGACTTTGTTGGCGTTAAAACCAGACATTTTACATTTTTACATAAAAGGTTAGCTGTTTGCGTCATTAAGTCAAATGCAGCAAACAGTTTATGATCAATCTCTGCAGTGTGTGTGTGTGTGTGTGGGAGGGGTGTTCTCATCACAACAGATTAAAATTCTCACCGGTGATTTCCGAACCCTCACACTTCAGCAGCTCATGGATGGAGGGGGCGTTTCTCAGCTCCATTTGTTGTCAGAGGCTTTTCAAGGCTTGTGTGTAAAAAAAGTGATCTGTTTCCAGTGCATTGGTTTGTGCTGCTGTGTAACTGGTGCTGACCAGCAGGGGGCAGTGTCTGCTGACCCACATCAACCAGAACTGAATGTTCTTCTGACTCAAAACATCAGATTCTTCTCTCTCTCTCTCTCTTTTATATTTTCTCCCCTGCATCTGTTGTCTGTTTCATTATTGATAGTCTATCAAATATTGGTGATCAGTTATGCATTTTCATTATTGTACAAGAGACAAATTCATGGAAATATTTTAGATTTTATTATGTGTCATTATGGCGTGATGTACCAAAACAATATTGTGAGTTTGTGTTACATCCTTATCCATGTTAGACTTTTCATCCATGACACATGAATCTGTTCAAAGTAAGTAAATGTGGATTCCTCAGCCTGCTGTTAGTTCAGCATGACTTTCTGTATTTCCCATGAGGCCTTGAAATGAGGCATGAAAATAATAAGATTTGTAAACTGAGAGTACAGTTTTGACTCAGTTTTTTATGGAAAGAGAACACCAGCAGGCCACAGTCCGCTGCCATAGTGAGAACAGAAACAACAGGCCATCTTTTCCCAAAGGGATGACGTCACAGGAGTGAACGCTGCTTTCAGGGACACTCTGCACTCACCCACCCTCTCCTAGAAAAACGCCTGTAACGCCTAGAAAACTGATCACGATGCATATTCTGATAACCTTGCACCGACCCCTAAGGCCCCGTAAACTGTGGCTGTAATATATTTGAATAATAGTTCAATAGAATTAAGAAACGATGGGGTTTTCTAGTGAAATGGCATCTTGCAGCGCAATGGATGAAACTGGTAGAAACAGATTAGACTTCCCAGCTCCCCCTGTATGTTTGAGGCATCACTCTAAATGTGTTGTTGTAGTCGTTGTCGTTGTTTCAATGTAGGACTCCCCCTGTAACTTCAGTCATATACCGGCTACATTTATACTGTATATGATCTATCTGATGGTTTCAAATCTGTAAATAATTAGCAGAAACAACATAGATGTTTTGGTGTTGGAGAGGTCAAGAACAATGCTAGTAAATACAGATAAAACGTAGATAATAAGCTACAATATACTGGAGCAGGAAAAGTTAAAGTCACAAAGTCTTGAAACAAAATAATAACACAGAAACAAAGGCTTAATTTCATGTTCTATCTGTATCTATATGTATTTAGGGGTTTTATCTCGCCACTTCGTCTCAAATTGTAGTTAATTTAAGTAACCGAGTGTGAGTTATTTCCGACGGCACTGAAGGCATCACTGACTGAGGGCGGGGTTTAGAAAAGCCCCAGTCACCGTCCCCTGAACGCACCAGACCGCAGCGATGATCCGCCACATAGCGAGTCCGGACCCGAGCGAAACCGGGTGACGGGACTCGGGGCTCCGCGGGCATCCATGGTCTATTTCCCGGGGATGCAAGCCGAGGCGCATCGCGTCAAGCCGGGACAGCTGGTTGAGATGTTTGACTCGTCGTGGAGGGTGCGGAACATTTGGGACGGGGTGAGGCTGGAGGTGCCCGAGGACCGCGGCCCGGTGGTCCTGCACAGCTTCACCCAGCTGGACCCCGACCTGCCGCTGCTGGAGGTGAGGCCGGCGCGGCGCCGCGGCTCCGTTAACCGCTGCGGGAGTTGTGTTTTGATCCGAGGTTCCATCCAGTGTATGTAGTGCAGTAGTGGACTCTCAAACGAGCAGCAGCGGTCGGTGGTTCTCTGTTAGAATAAATGAAGATTCAATAGATGATGAATATTAGAACGGAATCTGAATTGATTCGGAGTATCGAACCACAGACTCCCAGTCATCGGACACTGGTCACGACCGAAATAACACAGTCGTGATGTGTCGAGGCTTCCAATCATGTGCCGAGTAATTCTGGAAGGTTTTTGGATCTTGGCTCGTGTCGATGACGTATGTTGGGACCGTTCCGAAACAAACTGCTGAGGTTTGAGTCCAGTACATATTTTTTTCTCTTACACTTATCAGCCACAAACCAGTTTCCTTCAGTAAACACATGAAATCTGCTCCACCTCTACTGATTCATTTTATCCATTATTCATATCAGAAATCATTTTATTGTCATTATACAGAGGTCAACGGAAATTGTCTGTACCTTCAAACAATAACAGACCTAGGAGGAGGATCGGATACAGATACTTACAGATGATCTATACCCATGATTAAAAATAGGCTCTGACAGTTAAATTCGTGCTTAGAAGTTGCTTTTGCTTCTTATTTATCTTCCGCTCTTTGAAATGTAGAGAGATTCTCTACAGATGCATTCATGCTGCCATACGTCCAGATGATGCAAGACACCGACTCATTAATCCTCCGTTCTTAAAGTCTGGACAGCTTCACTCTAATCATACAGTTGCCTACTAGACACTTTGTCCTCCCAGCCGTCTGCAGACGTCTCAGAGGTCCATGATGAAGACCAACACTGCCAATAAGTCAATTGTCCTGGTTGTTGTTTCCAGTCCGGGCAAACAGGGCCAGTATGTGAGATGATGTATGGAGACGTTGATAACTCATCGATTCATTCTCTAGTTACCAGTGGCCCGTTCCACAAAGCAGGTTTAGTAAAAAAAAAAAATAAATCTTTTTTGACATGAACAGACAGAAATGAGACCAAACGTCATTAAAGTTTCATATGTTTGAATTCAGGGTTTGTAGCTGGAATAATCCCTGAAAAGACAAAAGACAAAAGTCTCATTTTCAGTTTTCCTTCGCTCTCTGTGACCTTTGACCTTCCGTTCCGCAGCGCTCCATCAGTACTGGTGTCTTATGTAAGGGCGGCGTTGGGCTGAGGATGGCGACAGTCTGCTGTCTGTCCACTCCGACCGACTCCGTGTTTTGCGGCTTCTCGCCCACTCAGCTTCATCTCTCTGCTCTAATCTGTCCTAACACAATTACCTAACACGTAATCCCCCTCCCTCAGAGGCCGAGGGGTTTCCTCCACTGTCGCCGCCCTGCCGCCGACATTACTTGACACGGTGGTTCAGTGACAGTACAATGGGGTCGTTGGGCCTGATATTTTTATTTGTCCTTGAATGAAACCAGGGAGATTTGTGGAGCCCTGGTCTAAAAACCCAAATGGTTCCCTAAAGATAAAACATACATCCCAAGGAACAGTGAAGGGACCGTTGAGATCTCAGGCTGTCGTGACCGTGATTCTTTAAGGTCCAGAAGGAGCCTGGGTAAGACGGGAGCTGACCGGGTATGGCTTTGTGTAGAAAGAGCTGGTGGTGAGGGTGGCTCCTTCTGGCTCCTGGGGACCTGCCTGCACGTCCGGTCTCTTCTGACAGGATCAGATGGCTCAGGAACAAGGGAGACAGTGGGTCAGGTTTCGGACCAGGACGCCGTTCTTCCTCCACCTGTATTTAATGTCACACCGGCTGTGAGACGTTACCATACTCGACTTAGATTGGGATTAGGACCATATTGTGAGATGTTTCCTTTTTTATTGTAATAGTTTCACCATATTTAACTGTGTGACTATGATTTTAGAAATTATTGTTAGTACTAATACATATTATTAAGCCTTGTTCAGGCATTTGCAGAAACATTGTGACATTTCCTGTGTCTGTGGCCCCAACCCTAGTTAAAATACTCAGTTTGGACAGATAATGTATGTCGTTTGACACAGACCGGGATGTGAGGATCCTCACTGATGGGGGGGCCTGTGAGCTGGGGCACACACACCGTGTGGTAGGGATGCCAGGATTGGTGGAATTTATGATTAATTGTGAAAATAGGATGAGTTGGGTTGCACACTGTATTATAACTCACCAAAAAGCTGTGGAGGTACACTCACACCGGAGAAAAGCCACTGTGGATTGATCCCAAAGGTTTTATAAAACGTGATATCTCTCAGTACGTCAGAGACGTGGAAATCTCTCACAGTCACGCTGGTGTCTTTAATTACTGTGATCAGACTGAGAGCGGGTCACTGACTGGAAACGGAACTTTCCAGAGATTCGTCCACTAAATTCTGGTCGTCAGTGTGGCTCAGTGTCACTACACACAAAATCACCAGCATGTTGTGACGAGCTGCTGCAGGAACCACACTGCTAGCTTCTTGGCTAAGATGTTTGTTAGCGTCTCGGCTAACGTGTCTGCTAGCTTCTCTGCTAATGTTTGTGCTAGCATCTCTGTTATTGTGTCTGCTAGCTCCTCTGCTAGCTTCTTCTCTTATGTTTCTGCTCATGTCTCTGCTAGCATCTCTGCTAGTGTCTCTTCTTTTGTCTCTGCCAGTGTGTCTGCTAGTGTCTCTGCTTGTGTCTCTGCTAGTGTCTCTGCTTGTGTCTCTGCTAATGTCTCTGCTAGTGTGTCTGCTAATATCTCTGCTAGCATCTCTGCCAGTGTGTCTGCCAGTGTGTCTGCTAATGTCTCTGCTCGTGTCTCTGCTTGTGTCTCTGCTAATGTCTCTGCTAGTGTGTCTGCTAATGTCTCTGCTTGTGTCTCTGCTAGTGTCTCTGCTTGTGTCTCTGCTTGTGTCTCTGCTTGTGTCTCTGCCAGTGTGTCTGCAAGTGTCTCTGCTAGTGTGTCTGCTAATGTATGCTAAGGTATGTCCCAGCGTCTTCAGGACATCCATCCATCTATCCATCCCCGTTTGCGTGTCAATGTAAAAACCCAAACAACATCACCACAAGTTCACAGAATGATTGAAAATACTTTTTTTTCGATGCAGGAGGGGGCAAATCACTGAGAACATGGCGAGAGGGGCCCCCACCAATTCAAAGTGCATCACTGACTTGATTGTTTCTTGTCCATATAGTTGAATTGTACATTCATTAAAACACACTGTGAGCTCCTGCTGTGCCAGAGCCCCTGACATGGTTACTGTGATGAACGTGAAGCACTTGACATTGGACTCGTCCGACACAGGAAAGTGACTCAGCAAAATGGTCGTTTTTTTTAACCTCAGGGACCAACATCTGTCATGTGACTGAAAGCCATCATCAACCGAAAGGGAAAGTTGAAAAGAACTTTGAAGAGAGATTGCAGCTGTCCTCATTTTCATCATCAACTGGTCTTTTGATGGTTTTTAATGAATCAATGGGAATCAGAACCAGAGGAAAATGTCTTTATTACAACAGCTTCGGTCAAGCAAGAAAGTAAGAGTAGTGATAAGGTGACACAACTGAACAAAAAAAGGCTGTGAATTAATTGTTTGGTCTGTAAAAAGGTAGAAAATGTTCAACCAAAATCCAAAACTCCATGAAATGACGACCCCTCAGACTCTGTATATCCACTTATTGCTTCTCTACTTACCTCCTATTTGATTTGATGATGATACTCTCCCTCTCCATCAGTCCCCTCTAACCCCCCCTTTTCTACATGTTTTTATTTATGTTCAGTCCAACGAGTTGATCTTACGTTTGATTTTACGGTTGTCTATGTTTTGTTGGTTAGCGCTTGTCACCTCATAGCAAGAAGGTTTGATCTCTTTCTGTGTGGAGTGTGTGGCATTCTCTCTGGCTTCCTTTCACCTCCAGAAGCGTGCTCTGGTTAATCAGCAGGTCTAAATTGACCGTAGGTGTGAATGGTTGTCTTTCTATGTCTATGGAGCCCAGCCGTTCACCCGTTGAGGGGGATCGGCTCAGCATGAATTGCAACCCGTAAAAGGAGATTCAGCAAAGAAACCAGGAAATATCCGAATTTAAACCTCTAACGTCGGCGGTACTGCTGCAGATGATTTGATTGTGAAGGGCAACCTCCTCCTTTTCTCCTTCTCGTAGCTCCTTCTTCACACCAGGTAGACCAACCTAGTGACACTTAACAGCTTTCAGGAACCGTTTGACGTTTTTAGTCAGGTAATTACGGTACTCCAAAGTATGCTAGCTCTCATGTAGCGCTGGGGAGACCGTTGGTGTCAAAGGGTTAAAGAACTGTCCACAAACCCTGCACATGAACCACATGAAGCGGTTGTACCTTCTGTCTGAGCACTGATGTGGTTCATGGGTTCATCAAGGGAAAAACCGACGGCTGCTCAGCTGGTCAAACATCAAATCGTCTGCGCATACGAGCCCAGAAAAAACTGCAGCCCAAAGCTAAAAAGAATTAGTCCGGCTGCATTCGAGCTGCAGCTGCTGCTCATCTCTGCAGTCTTCCAAAGTAAAGCGTCATCTCGTTCAGCTTAGCTCAGACAAGGCGGCGACACCTCTCCCAGAGTGCCCTGCTAATTTACAACAGAGCCTCCTTTGTTTGCCTTAATGCTTCTATCAGATTCTGTCGGGATGTTTCTCCCAGATGAATCTGCTGGAGGAAAGGAGGAAAACTGACATTTCTGTTCCTCAATGAGTTGGTTTTGTTGTGTGCTAACAGCGCTAACAGTGACTCAGTCCTCACACTCACGACATCATGGCACAGCACACGTCTTAATTATACCACCAGGGATAAAACAAACAAGCATGAAATGAAGTGCACGTGGAATTTGGGGCAGCAAGCCCGGAAAACATACTTTTACTTTATTTGTTTATTTGGAGCAAAAAACACAAACACAGACACAAACACGTGTAGTAAGTACACAATCAGGTGCACAAACATAAAACATGTTAGTATTCAACTACAACATCCATGCTGCATTTTTATTTATTTGCATCTTATTAAAACAATTGATACAAAACAATACAAGATTTAGAATTGTCTACCTCAATATCAGTCCAGGTACGAAGCTACAAATCTTTGGATGTCTGGTGGATTGTAACAGAGCTGCGAGAAGCTTCTGGAGGGATTGGATACTTGAGGATTGCCTGGTTTTACAGTTTGTATACACGTTTGACCATCAGCTCTTATTTTCTGCCGTTTGCTGAAGCGAATTGACTCTGATCATGCGACGCGTTCCGTCTTTTCTGTGTTTGTAAGAATTTTGGCTGGGCGTCCTTCAAACGGCATGGTTAGTATGACATCAGCAGTCAAAACACAAAAATCACACTGCTTTCTCCTGAGAGAGGCATGTTGCCCTGTTGTCATGGAAACACACTGAAGGCCAAGTCATGTGTGGAATAGTTGAGGTTTACATGACAAATCAAACAAAGAAATACAGAAACAGACATACTTTAATGATACTTTACTGATAAACATTTTCGAATAAATACAAATACTTTGTGGTCCCGATCCTGATTCTAGGATCAGATTCCCACGCAGGGTCTGCATAGGGTCCGGTCTGTGTGTGACGTAGGGTCCAGGTAGGGTCCGGTCTGGGTGTGACGTAGGGTCCAGGTAGGGTCCGGTCTGTGTGTGACGTAGGGTCCAGGTAGGGTCCGGTCTGGGTGTGACGTAGGGTCCAGGTAGGGTCCGGTCTGGGTGTGACGTAGGGTCCAGGTAGGGTCCGGTCTGGGTGTGACGTAGGGTCCAGGTAGGGTCCGGTCTGGGTGTGACGTAGGGTCCGGTCTGGGTGTGACGTAGGGTCCAGGTAGGGTCCGGTCTGGGTGTGACGTAGGGTCCAGGTAGGGTCCGGTCTGGGTGTGACGTAGGGTCCGGTCTGGGTGTGACGTAGGGTCCGGTCTGGGTGTGACGTAGGGTCCAGGTAGGGTCCGGTCTGGGTGCATCAGTTCACCACAGCAGCAGAGACTGATGAAGGACAGTATCTGACCTTTCGGTGCAGTGATATGAGCGGTCGGCTCATCACCAGACACTCCCCGCCTCAACTCGATGAGTCAGTTTGAAAAGCAGCAGCAGAACCTTCACTGATCACATAGACTGGTTCTGTGACCCCACTCTCACACACACACACACACACACACACACACACACTCAAATCCATATGACCTCAGTGGCCTTCGGCTCATTGTTGGCGAAGGGAAGTCGCTGGCTTGTGCTACGAGGTCGTACTGGATGTTGCTATTGTCGGTGCTTTGTGTCGCTTTGGGTTTTCTCTCCCTCTGGGAGTTTCCCCGCTGACCCACATTTAGAACTGGTCCCTCAGGGGCTTTCTGAGGTTCTTAGCATGGAAGCAGGTGTGCTGTGTGAATTCAGCGGACGCCTCTCGGAGCCTTCAGACTCCTTTGGCCTCTGTGGTAATGTGTAATGTGTTTCTAGCGTGACTGTACTGTGCTCCATGTCGGGCTACGACCTGCGGGAGGTGGTTTGAAGACATGGAGACACTGAGACACTGTCAGAGTCCAGTGTCATAATTATTGTCAGAAAAATAATAATAGCAATTTTATTTTTAAAAACCTTTATAAGGCACGTATAATACTGAGAAATTCAAACGTCCAGCCCTACTTTTACACATCTATACTTCTTTTTGTTGTTGTTTCGTGTTATTTCTTTTTCTAATAAAGTTTCCATATCTAGTTCCTTACAGTTTCAGGTAAAATATTCACTCCATAAGTCTACTCAAACTATCGATCCCTGTTCAACTGGGTTGGTTCCCATGGCAACCGCTGTCCTTGCTCATGAATAGGAGCTTTCTGTTCAGAATGGACTCAGTGCACACTGCCCTTGGTGGCCATGTTTTCCAGCGGTTGCAGCGTGGCCTCCATGGTTTGGGCTGATAAGCTCGTCTCCTGCCGTCTAAGCTCTCGGCTGCAGCTGCGCCTCGACCGTCTCACAGCGCAAGATTTACAACAACAACCCCCACCCCTCCTCCGTTTGTCTGTCAGAAACCCCATCCGTCTGAAGGGCGCTTGCAGAGGTCTAGTCCTGCATCTGGCACTTGAAATAAAACATGACCGAATCTTATGACTTTTTTACAAGAGAGAAGAAACTAGAAAAGCTCTCAGAGAGCGCAGACCTCCGCCAGCAGCTCCTTTCCTCAAAATGTGAACCTCCCTAACCTTATTTTATCTCCACCAGTAGACTCTTGACCCAGAAAACATCCTGTGACCATTGTAAATCCACTGATATCACAGTTAGTTCAACAGTCAGTGACTAAATTCACTATTTATCAGATGGTGGTTTCCTTCTGGATCCAGCTCCAGAACTATTGACGATCCAACCAATCTGTTCCCACTATGCTGACTCAGCAGACTGTCAGCTTCAGTCTGGTGTCAGTTTGTGTCTGTATCTTCATTCCTTGTCTCACACAGGCTGAAAATCTACTTCCTGTTGTGGATCAAAGGATCCAGACCAAACTTTGATCCGTCAGAGAACCTTTTTACCAACAATCTGTCCATTTATTGAGGAGTTCAGACACGTCTGCTGCAACAGACCCCTGGATCCAGATGGTTCCACAACACCATCAACATTTAATCATCTGGTCCTGAACAGTTCATTCAAACGGGTTCAGACCTTCATGAGTTCTTTTACTAACAGACAAACACGCAGTCCTTGGTGGAGGTAACACAACAGTCCTGTTGTTGCTCTTCTCGTCGTCTGTGGTACGAAGCCTCAGAGACGTTGAATGACGATAATATACTGAGGTACAGCGAGTATCTTTTAAAACCCTGCGGTACTTCGTACAAAGCAGCAGATCCAGGAACAGCTAATCCTGAAATCACAGGATTTAAAGGTAAAGAAGATAAAAACGTCCAGAGATTTACAGTTCAATGTTCTGATTCTTATCTCCAACTTACATCCCACATGTTCCTCTCACACCAGCGCCTTCATACTAATTGAGTTAGTTTCCGTGGCAACAAAGGCACAACAGAGGGAGTCGGCCTCGTCGGAGATGGAACCAAATAGCGGGCGGGGGCAGGCCGATTCCTTTAAATGGACCCTGATGACTAATGGCGGCCGTGGGCCGTGTGCGAGCAGCGGCTGTGACGAATGACTGTGGCACGCCAGACTGCATTCCTCCACAGAGGCAGACGCTTCTCCTGAGCTCTTAGTTCAATATGTAGTCAAGGTTTATTTCTTTCTTTTCTCCTTGTGATAAGACCGTGTTCTACACAACACCAGGACTCATTCATCGTTCAGCTTTGACAACTGACTTCGAACCAACGTGTAACTAGGAAATGGAGCTTGTCTGTTGGTGTGTTGGAAATGGGTCGGCTGGATTTTGTCTGCTCAGCACCAAAGGTGTTTTTTTTAACTGGAAATTCATCTTTTGAGTCAGCTGCAGGTCGGGAAGGAGAAACCGTATAATAAACACTGCCAAAACCCAAAAGAACGAGTATTTGCCTGATTCAATGATAATAAGACACATCATCTGACAAAGAAACTTGTGTTTAGACATTTTTCCACTTTTCACTCGAAATTAGTAGAGAAATCTGCTGTGGACCAAGATTTCTTTGTCTAAAAACAAGTTACTTTCAGGTGATGTGTCTGATTGTAAATGGATGTTTTTAACTATAAATTAGACATCACGACTAGTAAAACGACACATTCTCGGTGAGAAGTTGCTCATGGGCTCAGGGCACGCTCGTCCTGACACCTGCCCATCGTTCTGCATTCAAACCCTCCCGTCCTGGCTGTTTTTCCAGCAGAGGACGCCGTGTGCTGGTGATGTGAAGCAGCTCACAGAGCTCTCGTTCACGCTCCAAGCTGTTGGGTTCATGCAGGCTGCAGCTTGTATTGTCAGCAAACTCTGCCCTGTAACTATTGTTTGTGTGAGCGTGGCTGTGCGCGAGTCACAAACTATGACTCACAGAGTCAAAGAGAGGCGCTCTGGCTCACACACAGCTGTAATTAAAGGCTTTCCTCCTGAAATTAGAAGTTGGACATGTTGAAGTCGTCCACTGGTATGATTCATCCTCTCCTGTGTTGTCAACCTCCTCCACCTTCTGAAAACGGACGCTCAAGTCGTCATGGAGACAGTAACTGATTGCTTTGGAGCTAAATTTCATGTCTGGTTTGTCCCGCAGAGCTCGACGCAGGAGATCGGCGAGGAGGCGGAGGAGGACGCCATCTTCACCATCACGCTGAGGAAGGTGCAGCTTCACCAGTCGGCCAGTAAGGGGCAGCGATGGCTGGGTGTGGAGACGGATTCGGCTTTGAGCCTCTACGAGACGTGCAAGGTTCGAACCATCAAGGCGGGAACGCTGGAGAGGCTGGTGGAGTACATGGTGTCGGCGTTCAGGGGCAAAGACTCCACCTACGTCACCATCTTCCTGTGCACCTACCGCTCCTTCGCCACCACCAAGCAGGTGCTGGATCTCCTGCTCAACAGGTACAGAGGTGGTCCGGCTCGCCTGTCTGTGATGGATTCATGAGAATCCACTTCCTGTTTGACTTCCTCTGCTCATTTTATTTGGTTATTAAGGACATTGAGAAAAAGTTAGAATGCTGAGGAAAAAAGTCAGAGGTCTGTGAGAAAAGCGTTGTGTCTTCTCCCACCCTGGATCCAGGACACGTCCTGTCTACATCATATGACTTAATCCGTCTCTTTACATCAGTGTGTGACTCTGAAAAGTGACCGTTGTCCCGCAGGTATGCCAAGCTCCAAAATGTGCCTGCAGCCACGGCACACCGGCTTTCCCAGGACGATCGCACCGAGCTGAGAAAGTGAGTGTTCCGACTTAAACCTGCAGCTTAAATCTGTCTATTAGCATCAGGATTTGACTCACGAACTGATGAAGGAAAAACAAAAAACTGTTCCTCTGCCTTTCTAACAGGAGGCAGGAGGAGGCAAACTTTATTAATCCGAGAGGGGAAATGATTTTTTCTGTACATTTGACCTTTTTGTGAACATGTCAACACACACAGTGCTATACACAGACATGCTAGCAATGTTTTTCCATATTGATACTCTGAGCAGCTAGCATAGCGGTGTTAGCACAGCCTCCCAAACAGGTACTTCATCAAGCTCTTGTCATGATGTTTGTGAGACTTTCCTGCAGCCAGTTTTAAAAACATTCATCACAAACGATGCTGAGATATGGATGGTTTCATATTTATTAAGTTAACCAAAACAGTCAGTCGTCTTTAGCATGGTAATGCTAAAGCTAGACGCTAATTATGTCTCTTAAACACTTCATAAATATATGTCTAATCATTATGAGATCATTACAAAGGTACTCTCTACTCCATTACTACATTATTACACACGTACTCAGTAATTATGACATTATAACACTAGCTGACATTAACTGACTTCAAACTTTGCAGCACGGTTTCGTCCATCCTGGGTGCGTGGTTGGACCAGTACTCCGAGGACTTCTGGAGTCCTCCGAACTACGACTCTCTGCACCAGCTGCTGTCCTACCTTCACCTCCACTTCCCCGGCTCTGACCTGGAGCGCCGCGCCCGCAACCTCTTGGCCCACTTCCACCGCCGACAGCAGTGTGAGCCTGATCCTGATGGTATGAAGGCAGGACAGGGAACACAGGAACAGCAGTTTTTGTCCGTGAACCTTTTCAACCGCTCATCACACAACAGACATCATGTCAGTGCACATCATTGAGCGCTGAGCGGAATGTTCCAGTCAGGTGGCCAGAGAGAGCCAAAGAGAAAAAAAAAAAACAAGGCCAGAAGAGAAGAAGCCCAGGAAGTGTGTTCACCTTGAGCTCAGGTGGAGGCGACGTTGTGATGTTAACGTGTGTTTTGTCGTTCAGGGGAACACATCGGCTGCCCTTTCGCCACACAGGAAGAGAGCGGCTTTGAGGACGAGCTTCCTGCTTTCAGTTTTCTGTCGTTTGACCCCATCATGGTGGCAGAGCAGTTCACGCTCATGGACGCGGTGAGGACTTCTTCTTTTTTCCTTTCACCGTGTCAGTCACTACATTTAGTCTCTTTGAACCTCAGAGTCCATCAACTCCTCTTACACAAGAACTATGAAAATGTGTCTTTCATGGATCTTGGTAGAAATATGTATATACATATATATAAAAACATCGAATACAAAACAATACAAGATCTGTGTACATGTACATCTAGCTGGTGTGGTCTAGCTGGTTAGGACAGGGGTGTCCAATCCGGTCCTGGGGGGCCACCTATCCTGCAGGTTTTAGATGTCACTCTGCTCCTACCTCACCTGAATCAGTCTCTGAAGTTCTGTCCTCCGTCCTCCTGCACAGGATCTCTTTAAGAAGGTGGTGCCGTACCACTGCCTGGGGGGGATTTGGTCCCAGCGGGACAAGAAGGGGAAGGAGCACCTGGCTCCCACCATCAGAGCCACAGTGGCTCAGTTCAACTCCGTCACCAACTGTGTCATCACCACCTGCCTGAGCAACCCCACGCTGAAGCCCAACCAGAGAGCGCGGCTGCTGGAGCGGTGGATCGACGTGGCGCGGGTGAGGAGGACACACCTCAGGAAGGAAGTCTCACCTGATTTTGTAATTGTTCTTTTACCACTTGTTCTCACCTTCTCCTTGTTGGGTTCAGGAGTGCCGGATCTTGAAGAACTTCTCGTCGTTGCGTGCCATCCTCTCCGCCCTGCAGTGCAACGCCATCCACCGTCTGAAGAGGACCTGGGAGGAGGTGTGCCGGTACGTTTCCAGACACTCTCGACTGTTGAATTAACCCTTACACACCGACCGTATTGCTGCATGCATAGCGCACTTTGGGATACCGTAATTAGGCAACTATTTGTGCTATCAGAAAATTGTTACTGAACACAGCGGAGTCGCACTGGGTGCCTGGTGTAAAATAGTGTGTGCAAGTAGTTGTGTGATTATGGTACTCCAAAGTATGCTAGTGTGAATGGAGTCATTTCTTTTGTCTTTCAATCCCTCAACTTTCTTCTTTCCATGCAGCGAGAGTTTCCGCACCTTCCGGGAGCTCTCCGAGATCTTCTCCGACGACAACAACTACTCCCTCAGCCGCGAGCTGCTGGTGAAGGTGCGTCAGCTCCACACATAGTACCTGTCCACACAGAGAGGATGTGGAGTGAAAACACACGATTTGGATTGATCCTGTAAACTCAGGGGCTGAAAACACATGAATACTCAGCCCTCCGTTAACGTCTGGACAGTGTATCGGCACACATTCCGTATCACTTCACCATCAACCTCCAGCTTCCCCCGAAGTCTCATAACAACAACAACAACAACAATGTTACAATTCTGCGTTTGTACATCAGAACCTTCTGATCCTGTTTGGTTTGAAGCCGTCAGTGTTTATATTTCTGTCTGCCTCGTAGCTCCACGTTGAATCTCGTCACACTGTTGCCTTTTTTTCCGGTTCTCCGTGTTTTTCGTCATTTACTTCAAGCGGCATCTTGTTACCGCTGTAACTCAGACAAGATCGGCATCATTTTCTCAAACTTTTCTGGTCAAAAATCCTATATTGGTTGAATATGCTCAGCTAACACAGAATTGACACTCTGAGATCAGTTATTCTGTTTACTGAATTTCAGCGCCACCTACTGGCCCGGAGTGTGATGATGCGGTGTGTTTTCGCGGATGCATTTGGATGCAACTGTTCTTGATGTGGAGCCAGGGAAACCAGATTGTTTTCATACATGTGAAACACTGAGTGCTCACGGAGTCCAATCAGTGTCTGTGGCTGTGAGGTATCCAGCTACAAACATGCTATCAAACATACCAGGTTTTGGACAGAGGACGAGAACGACACGCTGAAGAGTCTGAACATCTGCTGAACATAGAAAAAACATATGACACAATTCACGGCTCTTTTATGTCAGTCATGTATTCCACCACCTTAGTGAAACGCAGACGTGGGTAAATGAGTTTCAAAGACTAAAACGTGAGTTCAGGTTTGTTGTCACAACAGAGCTGAAAATTTTCAGATTTTAAGGTGTCAGTTACAGTACATGACCCTAGGAGAAAAAACAGGTCTCGGTGTATCTGAGTGTTTGGTTGTGAGGTGGTCGTGGTCCAAGTTGTGCAGCTCCCCGCAGACCTCATGAGATGGTCTCAAGAGTCTGTGAAACGTCTTGGTTCCTGCCGAGGAGTCAACAAAAAGTTGATCCGATGAGTCGCCGCTGCATGTTGTTATATAAGAGCCGCGTGCAGCAGATGGCAGCAGGATGTTCAGCTCGGTGACCCATCGCTGGACTTCCTCACCTCCGTCTCACAGGAACATCCAGGGAAACATCCTGCTGGGCTGAACATCCACATTTCACTCATGACGTCCTGGGTGGGCGACGTGTCGTTGACACATCGCTGTCACCAACAGTGTGATTCATGGCGGTGGAAGCAGAGCAGCGTTCTCTCTCCTCCCAGCACAAGGACACAAGTGAAAAACATGGACGTCCATCAGGACACAAGATAATACATACTGGAAACATTTGATATGAGTAGCTGCTGGAGTTGATTTTAAAACTAGAAAACATTCAGTCACCAACTCTCTCATTGGTTGTAACGGTTCTGTTGTGGTCTGACATAGATTTCACCTTCAAGTTTAATTAGACACATTTAAAGTCACACCCACTGTGTCACTGCCGTTCCATTTGTGCTATCAGAGTCAAGTTGTGAGTACCATATTTACACAACTATTTGCCCAATCAGAAAGCTGAGAGGTGTCTCTGGGTTCCTCTACCTGATGTCAAAATTCCAAACAGTCAAATTGCTGTCATTACGGTAATGACTGAGAGGGACTGCCTTGATGACGACGTGGCTGTCACCTTTTTTATTTTCATTGATGAAGGTGAATTTTCTGCATATGTTGTGTGTTATATTGTTTACCTCTAGTTAGTGAGGAAGCTGAGGGTTGTCACCTTCTTAAAGGTGATGTAACGCTGCGTCGGAGGGAATCCCAGCTGACGTCACAGGGAGGAACCTCCTGGCAGGGGCAGATACCGGACACGGCGGGGTGTCACCTCAGTATCTACTCAGACCAGAATGTGACTGGAGTCACTCAGATCGTTTTCCACTGAGGCGTGTGTGGAACCGAATCCAACGATTCAGGTTTTCTGCCGTACGCTGATTCACTGAAGCCTTCAGTGCTGCGTTCGCTTTGGAGTACCGTAATTACCTGACTATTTGTGCTAGACGGTTCCTGAAAGCTGAGAAGTGTCACTCAGTCCCTCAACCTGGTGTGACAAAGGCGCTAGGAGAAGGAGAAGACGTTGGTGTTTGAAAGTTGATAACAACCATACTGCTGTCATCACAGTAATTCCATTTCTCTGTTAGCGGAATTGAGTCATTACCGTATCGACAGCGACTTGGATGTGAAGTGCAACCTTCAGGAACCGATGGACATTTTCTCCTTCTAGCTCCATCTTCACACCAGGTAGAGGAACTGAGTTTAACGTTTTCAGACGGTGCAAATGGTCCGGTAATTACAGTACTCCAAGTATGCTGGCGTGAATGTGTCAGCAGTGATACCGTAGGTTGTTAAGGGGTTAATGTTCCTCAGCAATGAGCCGCAGTACATTTCTAGAGATCATTTCCTAGCAACACGCGCAGACAGTAGATTCTCATGGTCTGGTCCAAACGTATGCCCGGTGACATTTGTTTTTGTGTTTAAACATGTCTGACCGTCTGTTTTCTCCCTGCAGGAGGGCACGTCCAAGTTTGCCACGCTGGAGATCAACCCCAAACGGGCTCAGAGGAGACACCAGCAGCAGAGAGACCTGGTGAGTGTGGGTGCTTCATCCCCACCATCACCACCCAGCTGCCTTGTCGCCCTGAGATCAGGGAATAATGTAACAACAGCACCATCTAGTGGCGCCTAGAGTCAGTGAGCTGTGAAAGTAATAACCCCACTGAACTCATTTAAGAGACTGAAACTGCTCACAGTTACTGCCTGAAGAAAATAAAGTTATGAGATAATAAGTCCTGACTACACGATTAAAAGTTTGTAATTACGAGATAAAACTCATTATTATGAGATCAAATGTCAGAATTCAGACCACTGCTATGAGACACAGCTTCAGTGTCCCACGAAGTGCATGAACACATCGAAGACTACTTCAGGCTTCACAACAAATAAAATGTTGCATTATCTTGTTACTCAGCATGACTAGCGGCTGAAAGTAAAATTTGAATATGTTCCAGCAAGTTCAAGCAGTGATGGGATAAAGTGCAGGTGGTTTCTCATAATTATGATTTTAATAATTTTGTGTTTATATTTTGTAAATATTACTTTTTAATCTCATAATTTAGACCTTTTTCCCCATAATTAAATTTGTTCAGTGGCAGAAATGGGCTTCCGTAATTGGAAGTCATTAAAGCTCAGTGGGAGTCCATGTTAACGCTCACTGCTCCTCTGTGCACAGGGCGTGATGCAGGGGACCATTCCATATCTGGGCACCTTCCTGACGGACCTGGTGATGATGGACACTGCCATGAAGGATTACACTGAGGTCAGTCACACCTTTATTTGACCTAGTTTTATGCCGTATATAGTTTAACGTTGTGATGTTTTGTTGGACAACTGTTGTCATTACTATTCTATTTTCTTCCACACATCTTAAATGTTTCTGTGTTTTATTCCAGGGCGGTCTGATCAACTTTGAGAAGAGAAGAAAGGTAAAGTTTGTTTTCGGTGTGGATTCACAGAAGATTCACAGTAACATGATGATATAAAGACGGTGATGGCGCCTTCCTCCCCGTCTGCAGGAGTTTGAGGTGATCGCTCAGATCAAACTGCTCCAACTGGCCTCCAACAACTACAGTTTCACTCAGGACAGCCACTTCAGAGAGTGGTTCGCAGGCGTGGAGAAGCTCAGCGAGGCCGAAAGGTCAGTAGGTCGGCGGAGACACGTTGCTTTACAGACAGACAGACGTCTTAACGCCGGCTGTTCCTGCAGCTACAACCTGTCCTGCGAGATCGAGCCTCTGTCGGAGTCGGCCAGCAACACGCTCCGAGCCAAGAAGAACGGAGGAATCATGAAACGCTGGAGCGAGTGAGTGACGGACATGCACAAGTATTCAAGTCTTACACAAAGGTTACGATGGACGCTGTAAGAGCTCAGGGAAAACTCTCTCAGAACATTAGGAAATTAGATGATATCAAATAGTATCAAAAAGTATGAATAATATAGCTACTTTCTATATTATTCATATTTTTATTAGTACTGCTTTAATATATAATACAACGTAATAATAATGTGATAATAATAATGTTAAATTATATACAGTTATGACAGTAATATAAAATAATAAGAATGAAAAAAATGAAATAGTAATAATTAGTATAACATAAAATTATATCAATAATGAAATGGTAATAATAATAAAATGAATAATAATAACAACAAGGATAATAATAATAATAAATGATATACAGTTATGACATTCATTCATTCATTTCTGCCGTAACCTCCAGTCGCCAGCTGACGGAAGCTGCCTCCAGCGCTGCAGGTTCACATTCCAAATCCTTCGACCACTCCCACTACAGACCGTACCAGGGAGGGGGGGGTGACAGTGGCGACGCCCTGAGCGTCACCTCCGTCAGCTCCAGTGGATCGGACCTGGAGGACGTCAACGCCAGCTTCCTGTCCGATTCCCCCGAAGGGCACGAGAGGAAGGTGAGGAGGGCAGACGCCCTGTGTTTTGGTTTCCAATAAATGCCAATAAATCTTCCTGACTGTCTTGTTTCGTCCACGTCAGACCTCGACACCGTCAGTGAAACTTTCCGTCTCTGCTCTGGGGAGAGACGCTCCAGCTGCAGAAACAACCTCCACGGTAACGTTCATTCCTTTTTGGAACGTTAGGCCACGCCCACACAGAGACAATCTGTTGAATGCAGGTTTTGCATCGTTCTGTCCTGTAAACACACTTTTGTCCAGCCTGCTCTCAAATCGGCTACTTTTTTCCGCTAACACTTTACGTCTTGAGGTGCCATCGCCCCACCTGCTGAGCTCCTCTCTTGCTACGGCACAAACCGCAACAAGATGGGCCTCATTGTCCCTCGTTTTTATCAAAATTCCCATTTTGGACAGTTATATTAGCTTGGCGGACACAGATGTTTGTGAATTTGAAGCGCCACCTACAGTCCTGGAGTATAAACTACAGCCTGACGAGTCATTGCATCCATTTGGATGCAAATAATTCTTTTCATGTAAGACGGTGGTTTTGGTGTGTGTGGACAAGCTAAAAAGGAGTGTGTCCTCTCTGACTGGCGGTCAGCTGCTCCTCAGTATCGTGTTACATATCTGTAGCTCGACCGATCACTGCCCTTCATCCACTGGGGCCTGTTACCGTAGCAGCTGTGGGGCTTGTGAGTGATGGCTGTGACAGAGGGATTGGTCCGTGGCGCTGATGAAACCCGCAGCTTCCTGCCACGTGTGCTTCATCCTGACCAGCTGCTGCTCTCTCCTGTCCCTCAGTTCTGGGAGTGCACGTCGCTGTCGTCTCTGGACACGTCCGGGATGGGCTCCAGCTCCGGTTCGGCCTCCGGCTCCAGCAGCGCCTCGTCCTCGTCCGTGTCGTCCTCCACGCCGCTGTCGGCCTCCCGCTCACACAAGCGCTCGGTGTCTGCCGTGTCGAATTACTCGACGCTGTCGCTGCCGCTGTACAACCAGCAGGTGGACGACTGCTGCATCATCAGGGTCAGTTTGGACGTGGAGAACGGAAACATGTACAAGAGCATCCTGGTGAGGAACCCGTCCACTGAGACGAGCCGCACGTCCGTTCACCGACCGCGAGAGTTGATCGACTTTGTCTCCCATCGTTCAGGTGACGAGTCAAGACAAGACGCCCGCTGTGATCAGGAAGGCCATGATCAAACACAACCTGGAGCGGGAGAAGACGGAGGAGTACGAGCTGGTGCAGAAGATCTCCGAGGACAAAGGTACCAAGGATTGACTTCATTACAAGAATAACTTTGATTAAAATCCATATCAAAGAGTTTAGAGAGAGAAACAAAAAAAAAAGGAATAAACTAAATCAAATCAAATCCAAAAATGGAAAAAAATCAGAACAAGTTTGCACTTACTGACGTGTGTTTGAAACCAGTCAAACTACAGTAGAATCTGACTTCTTGGAGATAAAAACCTGGTTCTCTGTCTTTTCTTAACAGAACTTCGAATCCCCGACAACGCCAACGTCTTCTATGCCATGAACTCCACTGCCAACTACGACTTTGTCCTGAAGAAGCGCGGCCCGGCGCGCCCGGTGCGAGCGAAGGCGGTGGCCAGTTCCACGCTGCCTCGCATGAAACAGAAGGGACTGAAAATCGCCAAAGGGATTTTCTGAGGAGAAACGCAGCACTTCCTGTCCCACCCCTCCACCCCCACGCCGCTCTCCACGCCTCAGGTGTGTTTGGAGGCAAACTGACCTGGGGAGTTTTTGAGTTGTGAATAAAACGCTGAGCTGCCGGAGGAGAGCAGGAGACGCTTCCTGTGGACGACCAGGAAGTGGAGGAGCACCTTAGTACGCAGACGCCATCAGGACCCTGCAGTGAACTTGAAACGGAGGCTTCACCAAGACGTCGCCGGAGGAGCTGCTGCGTGGGTTCGTTTCATCGTTTGTTTACAAATGTTTACATCTGTCGGCCAGCGCTTCGGTTTTTACTTCCTCTCCTTTTTTTTCTTCATTTTTGCACCTTTGAGTGAACAATTTCCCAATAATCCCAGAATCCCTTTGAAAGCCTTTAACCCTCGTCACACTCGCCCCCTGCTGGTGTGACGTGTAACATAAAGGAAAGAGAGCGCGGTGTGCGAGCGTGCGTGCGCAGGTGTCCACACCAGCCGGGTGCTTCGAATGTGTTTTCTCCAGGGATGCGGGATGTGAGAGGACCACTGCCTTTACTGTAACAACCAGGGGTTCCCGAGGGAGGGGGGGGTCGTCTGCCACACTGACTGAACCCTTCACTGGCGTGGATCGAGCCGGACTCCTTCATCTTCTGAACGCTGCCAAGTAAGAAGACAGAGACACGTTGACATCCAGCGAGCGCAGCCAGGAGTCACATGATGTCTTTGCTTGTGATTGTGATTCGTAACCACTAGAGCCGGGAGGAAGCAGCAGGTGTTAGCTCGCACACGACTGAAGACTGAGAACGTTCCTGAGAGAAGAACCAGGGAGCTGAAAAAACATTGACGTGTATATATCAACTGTGCAGTTAATTCTTTTTGAAATGGACCATGACATTTTGTTCTTTAGATTTCTCACTCAGTTTAGTTTTTTTTTTGCTTTGTACGTGTTTCATCTCTGCTCTGAACCGGTGCTGCTCATTATCAATCTGACCGCTGTCCACCATGTTGGAACAACAGTCATCGTCCCTTCATACCTTCTGAAGGCGAAGCTTGAAAACGAGCTGCTGTACGGAAGTTCACTGCTGCCAGAAGACGAGAGAAACCCAAATGCAAAAACAAATAATAATAAAAATTGCTAATACAAATTATTATTAACTATTTATTACTATCAGTTGATCAGCCTGTTATTTACTGACATACTGATTGATGAAGTTTGATACAATGATAAATGATATTTTACCCCCAATCCCCCAAATTATCTTACCGTCACATGAGTTAAAGAGAAGCAAAGTGAAGATATCGGCATTTTGTTTTAAATAAAACAAACAATGCATAAATAATTTGGGGGGAAAAAAACATTTAAGGATTTGTGAAGAAAAAGATTCAATATCTGATGAATGACTCATAAATTCTGAATAAAAACATACCTCTTACAAATCCAGACTACAAATGAACCTCTTACAAATCCAGACTAAAAATGAGTAAGGTGAAACTCGTCCTGGCAGGTTTTGATGTTTAAATCCAACATGGCGGTTCATCCTTCATGCTAGTTGGGAACCACTCTCTTCTAACGTGCCATGACAGGCCAGTGGCAGACTGCTGATTTATCCAGCAGCCGTCACGTCATGTGCCACTGAGGACGGCCGAGCCTCTGCTGCTCCTTGATGGAGTGTGTCAGAAGAAATAAGAAGTGTCTGTAAGAGCCACGACAGAACGACCCCAAGGAAAAATCCGCTCCTTTGAGGGGAGGAGAGAGAAATAAC
Organism: Aeoliscus strigatus; assembly: GCA_901007665.1. Classification (NCBI taxonomy): domain Eukaryota; kingdom Metazoa; phylum Chordata; class Actinopteri; order Syngnathiformes; family Centriscidae; genus Aeoliscus; species Aeoliscus strigatus. The sequence continues at coordinate 13,260 of CAAKHB010005578.1, read as the reverse complement.
CTTCTTAGGGTTTTAACAAAGCTAGAATGTTCAGTGTTCTAACAGTTTTCACCATTAACACGTCCCTTACTCCACGTAAAAATTCAAATTTATTGACCATTACAGTTTATCCAGTGAGTAGCTCCAATCACGTGTAGGAATACGGAGACTTTCACGTCATTTTAAAGCAACACGACGTAACTTTAGCTGAGCAGCAGCGGCCCCTGCTGGTTGTTCTGGGGATCTGCTGCTGTTGGAGCCTCTGATTGTCCAAGCTCACAGTTGATCTCGACACTGAGGAGATGGTCACAGCTGTGTTACAATGCTAACAGTGAGCAGTTAGCTTTGCACTGACGTAGTGATGGGGCACGTTCGGTGGGGGAGTGAGGTGATTTCCGGTTCTGTCCTGTCTGAACGAGTCATTGGAATGGACACAAAAGACCTAAGTGCTACAAAAACTGTAAAAGTTTACAGTTACTGATAATACTGCGCTACCGCCGCCAAATTGAATTAGTCGCTTATCCGACGCAAGGGGGGGTGTTCCGTTTGCAACTTCCTGTCCACAGCTTGAACAACAACTAAGATAACGACTATCACAACCTCAAGTCAGTGTCATATGAAGGTCAAACAGCTGCACAGTGTCGCTTTAAAATATGGAAATGGACCAGATGTCTAATTCCCCCTCCCTGGGGGCAAAGCATTGTGGGAAATGTCGCACAGAAGGTTGGATCCCTCCTCATGAGACGTTCATATCACTGCAGCCGTGTTTTGCCTTTTTGTTTTTATTTTTGCATGAACCCCATTCTTCTCTCGACGGATGGATGGAATGAATGAATGAAGTGCTGTGATTGGACCATGGTGGTGGTGGGGGGGTGGTTGTTGTAGATGTTGTGGTGTGAAGTCCTTCACTGTTGAACACTGTGACCTTTCACTCTGACGCATCGATCGACACGTCGTGTCGAGCACTGTGAACGACAAAACCACATCTCATCGTCTCTGAACGGTGTCGGTAGTGCAAAGCGGCCCGTCGTCTGTCGACCCTACAAAGGAGAGGACCAGAGAACATCTGCCTCTCACAGTGGAAAAAACATGTTTACCGTTGTTGTTTTTTTGTTTTTTTGTTCCCAACAACAAGGAAGGGGTGAGAACACTATGAAAAGTTCAGGAGGCCCTAAATGGTTCCCTGTGGAGAATAAGATGAGAAACTTGAAGCTAAAACCTTTGCAGGAAGAACTTTGTTCCGTTTCACGTTCAGCAGCTGCCAAACCGGAGCGTCTCTGCCTCCGTTGAGCAGGTTTTACTCCGGCCAGACTTCACAGTTTAGGGGCATCGAGTGACAGAAATGAAGTTTCAGGTGAATTTTCTGAAGGACCCGCCTGAAGTCGGTGTATTAACAACATGCTGTGGGCATTAAAAACAGCTGTGTTCTGTTCTAACATGAAGAATGTTGACAGACTGAAGTCTCTGAAAGGTGCTCAACATTTCACGTCGCCATTTTGCTCCTTCAGGGATAAAAAAAAAAAACAGCAACAGATTTGTGACGCAATTATTGGAACATCACTGTGTCGTTTGTTCCAGTGGTTCATTGTCCTGCATCTGTTCACGCCAACTCTTTGAAACTGGACCACAGCTGCACCACAGTGTCTGAACGCAGTGTTTCCCTGCCTGATGTCAAAGTTTGACCATCGACTGCTGACGAGAATGTCTGTGACTGCAAAGAGACGCCATGGCCACTTTTTTTAGGCGGTGGAGTTCATTTTTTGATGCAGTCACTGCAGTTTTCTTACAAAGCCCACAAAGAGACTGAAACCCAACATTGTTTGAGTCTGTCTCGTCACAAATGTTCGATACAATTGAATTACAGACACTTCTTCTTGACTTTGAATTAAGGAAACATGACATTTTTAACAGTAGCACATGAAATGTTCATCAGTAAAATACACATCTTACTTTTTTGAGCGGTGGATTGTTGGTTCTTGGTCTGTTTGTGAGATTTGTCTAATCCTTCTGAAGTCTCGTGGGAATAAAACCCGACTGATTCTTGTCCCTGTTGATGTAAATATGCAGCGGCAATTCCTCCACAGCCTCATCTCCACTCACTTCCCTCCTCCAAGTTTTGTCGACGTAGACGTTGTGCTCATGAGTGGCTCTTGAGTGAATTCCCTGCCCCTGCTAGCGTCTGTGTGCTGATGAGGTTTGATGTCGGAATGGTCCGTGTTGCGCTCGTCGTCGTAGCCCGTGTTGACATGACATACCTTTTGTGATTTGACCCGATTCTGTGCAAGTTTGATACAAAAAGGCTGAGTTTACGAGAAAAAAAACAAAACAAAAACTGGAAACCAGCTGGCGTGGTGTGTTCTTCTTATTTCTTTTGTTCCCCTGAACTGCTCGGGTGCCATTTTCCATTTTAACAAAAAAATTTCAGAACTTTTTCTAACTGCAGTCTCCTTTGTTTTACTTTTCCACACTTTTCCCTAAAATGTATACAAAATGAATACAAAAAATGAAAAATGAAATGAATACAAAACTGTCTTTTGTTTATTTATTGATTTGTATATAGATACTTTGTTTTGCATTGTATATTCTCACCTCCCTTGGTTATAGATTAATATATACATGTATATATGAATAAACATGAAGTTTATAAAATGAATTAGGCTGTGTATTCTTTTTTTGTCTTCCCGATTCCAGCGGTGGAAGATTAGTCACTAAAAGTTCAGTAACACATGTAAAAGTCCTTCATACAGAGGGACTACGTGTTGTATTCAGTCATTTTTATAGTTATTTTGGTGGGGAAAAATATCCATCTTGACTGACATGTGAACCAATGTCCAATTCCCTCTGCTTTTATAAATAACAGGGTACAATATGTAAATTCGAAACTGATTAGATGGCAGGGACACCAATAATATATTAGTTATTATTGGTTGTGTTACTTGTTTATAATTCTGTTATATTGGTATTATTTAATACTGAGAGTTACTTTCCTGTCCTATTAATTTCTCTACATCAGCTGCAAAAAGCTTATTAGCTCGTGGTCATAAACCGCAGTTGTATGTGTGACGTCATCTCTATGCGACTAATACGTTCCTGATGTGTGCGCCTGCGCAGTGGGACAGCTTTGTTATTCCTGATCAGTATGGCGCTTAGCAAGACGTTTGGACAAAAACCTGTCAAATTCCAGCTGGAGGAGGATGGAGACTTTTACATGATCGGCTCGGAGGTGAGTGAACGTTTTATTCTGCAAGTTGCTCCACGAACAAATTGAACAAACCGACAAAATCCGTCGTTTTAATGCCGCGACTTTGCCTGATCGCGAACAGCTAGCAAGTTACGATGCTAAGCTAAAATGGGGACAGCCAGACTAGTACAGTTATTTCAGGGTTGTTGATGACGAAATATGGAAAAACTGCAACTGCAGAATTCATTCATGTAATAAAATATGTGGCACCATCAAAGTTGGGCCGGTAACCGTCGGTTCTTCCAGGCTCCACCGGGTTTGATTCATTTGGGCTGGCGAACGTTCAGTAATTAGCCTGCTGAAATTATGGAGGCTGTTCTTTCACAGAATAAATCTAAATAAATTAAATATTTATTAGACTAAAACAGTAGAACTCCTAGTTGAAGGAAAATACACAAAACGTTCTCTTCGTTATATATGTGTGTTAACTGTCAAACATCCTGTAACTGACGCTTTTAGTTTCCCGTTTGTTACTCAGCATCGTTGGCTTTTGAAAATTACATTATTATTAGAGTAACGGAGTTGACCTGTATTTGTTTGGAACAATAATATAGCAAGATACGAGTAAGATTACTAATGTTTGTCATTTTTATGAAGCTTTTTACAATTATATTTTAAATATATTTAGACGACAAATGAAGCTGAATTGGATTTCAGGGATTTTTATTTTGAGCATTTAAAAATTTCATGATATTTTTACTCAAACAGATTGTTTGATTGCCTGATTGTTTTCGCTGCAACAAACAGCAAATCAACTGGCGCACACCGTCTATCAGCGTCGATGTGTGATCACTTCATGTATGTGTTTTTATCATAACTACGTCCTGTCTTGATATAACAGAGCCTAGTATTAATAGTGGTATATATTCTGTAAGTATAGCATTGAAAGAAAAAAATAAACTATTTCAAGGAGGATCTGAGGATCAAGGAAACTAAAAGCCTCAAACAGAGAAATCATTTCAGTAAGTCTTTATATCATGTGATTATTGTGTGTGTGTGTGTGTGTTTAGGTGGGAAACTACCTCCGCATGTTCAGGGGCTCCTTGTACAAGCGCTACCCGTCACTATGGAGGAAACTGGCGTCTGTAGAAGAACGGAAGAAAATAGTCGAGTCGTCACATGGTTGGTAGAGTTCAGCATGAACGTGATGTACCGGTACCTTCTGTTCCCCTCGTGTCCCTGAACCACCACGTAGATGGTTTTCTATTCAGTACATCTTTTGAATGTGTTTTGCTGCCTCTCGGTTGACTTTGCTCAGACCACGGTTACACCCAGCTGGCCACCAGCGTCACCCTGCTCAAGGCCTCGGAGGTCGAGGAGATCCTGGAAGGAAACGATGAGAAGTACAAAGCTGTTTCCATCAGTACAGAGCCGCCCGCCTACCTCAGGTCCGTGCACACGTTACCCAGACGTTTGTCTGTTTTCCATACGTATGTGACCGTTGGTGTGTGTGTCGGCTCCTCACAGGGAGCAGAAGGCCAAGAGGAACAGTCAGTGGGTTCCCACGCTGCCCAACAGCTCCCACCACCTGGACGCCGTTCCCTGCTCCACCACCATCAACCGCAGTCGTCTGGGCCGCGACAAGAAGCGCACCTTCCCGCTGTGGTGAGCGACGGGAACCCGCTCCAGACGCATGATGGCATGAGCAGCGTGCGATTTTTAGCGGCTCTGATCACACCCGTGGCTCTTTCTGCACCAGCTTCGACGACCACGACCCAGCGGTGATCCACGAGAACGCCACTCAATCTGAAGTCCTGGTCCCCATCCGTCTGGACATGGAGATCGAAGGGCAGAAACTGAGAGATGCTTTCACCTGGAACATGAACGGTATCAAAATAAACTCATCAGATCTTCTCCGTCCGACCAACCCAACCATCTCTGTAGTGACCAATCAGAGGCCGGCAGTCTGCAGACGTCACATTTTAGCATCGGCTCAGGGGAGGATAGTGATGGGCAGAAGGGTTCTTTTAGGTGGACCGAATCACTCCAATCCCATTTCTTCAGAAGATTGATTCCAAGGATTTGTTCAGAAGATTCGTTCAAAAAATTTGTTCAGAATATTCATTCCAAAGATTTGTTCAGAAGGTTCGTTCAAAAGGTTTGTTGAGAAAATTCGTTCAAAAGATTTGTTGAGAAGATTCGTTCCAAAGATTTGTTGAGAAGATTCTTTCCAAATATTTGTTGAGAAGATTCATTGACAAGATTTGTTGAGAAGATTCGTTCCAAAGATTTGTTGAGAAGATTCGTTCCAAAGATTTGTTGAGAAGATTCTTTCCAAATATTTGTTGAGAAGATTCATTGACAAGATTTGTTGAGAAGATTCGTTCCAAAGATTGGTTCACTGTGGCAGGTTCACCAGCAGCAGTTCACTGCCACTGAACTGTGAAACAAACAAACAGACCTTTTCACGAATCGTTTGCTAACAAGTCAAGGCAGCTTTTTAAACGCTGAAATGTTCCTTGGAACCTCAGAGAAGCTGATGACGCCGGAGATGTTCGCCGAGATCCTGTGCGACGACCTGGACCTCAACCCGCTGGCCTTCGTCCCCGCCATCGCGTCCGCCATCCGGCAGCAGATCGAGTCGTACCCGACGGACAGCATCCTGGAGGACCAGACGGACCAGAGGGTCATCATCAAGGTGGGGGCGCAGAGACGGCACAGCTGCTTTCCTGTCAGAGGGCGCGTCGGCAAACGGCCTTTGTCTCCTCCGTCCAGTTGAACATCCACGTGGGGAACATCTCGCTGGTGGACCAGTTTGAGTGGGACATGTCTGAGAGGGAGAATTCTCCGGAGAAGTTTGCACTGAAGCTGTGCTCCGAGCTGGGCCTGGGGGGAGAGTTCGTCACCACCATCGCCTACAGCATCCGGGGTCAACTGAGCTGGCACCAGAGGACGTACGCCTTCAGGTGGTAGGGACGAGGGCACATCCCCTCCACCAAGGAGGTTCTAGAATGTCTGAACCAGATGATTGAACGGCGGTGGTGTTCTAGAACCATCTGGATCCAGGAATCTGTTGAAGGATTCTGACTCATTGTGAGCAGACGTGTCTAGAACGGTCCGATTGTCGGTAAACAGGTTTGATCTGGATCCTTTGATCCACAACAGAGACGACGACTGGAGACGCAGACATGAACGGACAGTCTGCTGAGTCAGCACAGTGGGAACAGATTGGTTGGATCCAGAAGAAAACCACCATTAGATCCGTTTTAACTAGTGATCCATCTGTCAGTGGACTAAGTCAGGGAGGTTCCTATCTGGTGTCGTGAGCTTCTTGGTGGAGGTCTGAACTCACTTCTTGTCTAGTTTGACCAGCTTTGTGATGAAGGGAATGTCTCTGACCGTCTGCAGTGAGAACCCGCTGCCCACGGTGGAGATCGCCATCAGAAACACAGGGGATGCCGACCAGTGGTGCCCCCTGCTGGAGACGCTAACAGATGCGGAGATGGAGAAGAAGATCAGAGACCAGGACAGGAACACGAGGTGAGAGTCTGACGTCAGAAATGGAACTACGTCACGTCTGAGCATCACGTCTGTGTGTTTCAAGACAACGGAAACACCGTCGTAGTTGGTGCGGTAACAACAGCCGCTGACTTCCAGGGGTCTTTTTCTTGTGTCTGCGCCGTGGCTCCCCTCCGCTCCAGCACGGTCTCTGTTCAGACGGCGTTTTGTTTCGATCTGAGCGACCAGTAGGGGGCACTGGCGCTCAGTGTTACAAATCAACCAATGGGAGAATTGGACACGGTGAACTCTGATTGGCTGTTTGACCTCCAATCACAACGCTAGAAGAATCCAGACGAGGTCACAGAACAGAGGTGGAGACCAGAGCCAGAGAGAACCTTCTAGAAGGTGTCCGTCTTACACCTGTATATTACCTAATCAAACTTATTTTATGGTTCAGAAAAGTTCTTCCGTCCAAATCGGTTCTTTAAATTATATAAACATGTATAAATTCAATGTTCTAGTTGAGGGACGAAGTCGAATCAAATTCCGTTTCATCTATGAAGGATTGAGTTCTTTTTCCAGTTGAGTCTTATTGCCCCCCCCCCCGCAAATATTCTTTCGTGAGTGTTTTTATTCTTTTAACCTTCTTGTTCCTGTTCCTGTTGGAGGTCACTGATGCTCTTTTCTTTCCTCCTCAGGCGGATAAGGCGACTCGCCAACACGGCGCCGGCGTGGTAGACGAGGGAGCAGCAGGCTGAGGTACGACCCCCCCCGACACGGATCCTACCGGACGCCCCCCCCCACCACCACCACTACCCCGGACGCCGTGTCCTGTCAGGCGTCTTGTTGGTTTTAATTTGTTTTATCATGTTTGTGTTGCCGCCCCCCCCCAGAAGATTGCCCTGGTCCCTGTCTCCCTCCAGACGTGGGCGTGGAGAAGCTCCTCCTCTCTCACTTTGACCACTGACTCTCTGCCCGACCGCAGAGGGACGACAAACACGAGCAATCCCAGATAATATATTGTTTTGTTGTATTTGTTGTCTTTTGTACATTTGAATAATTCTTACAAAATAAAACAAGTTGAAGAGCTTGATCGGTGTCGTGGTTCTTCTCCACCTGGACCGGTCACCAGCTGAGGGACAGAAAAAACATTCACGTTCACAGTGATGAACCTCAGGATGTGTTTGGAGGAGGGAGGAAGCTTCACCTTCAATCTGTCCTGGAGACAAAATGAAGGTTTGAGGTTTTTTATGGGATGTAGTGTAGATACTGTATCACATCAGTCTCCTTTGGATTTTAAAAGCAAATTGTAATTTTAAGTTTCAAAGGTTATTTAACTGACTTTAACTCTACAAAGTGTCCATGCCAGAGTTGTGTTTATTTTTTAAACTAATGTCATTACTATTAAATGTATATCAAATGTCCTTTTATTAAAGCTTTAAGTGCTTTTATCCACATTTTTATCAACTGTTTAACCTACCGTTGTGTTTTATGAAAAAACTTTGCTTTTCTTACTGATTTAGCAGTTTTTCTTTCCATTTACTGTTCTTAGTTTTAACACAAAAGTGTTTTTATTCTTCATTCAATGCTGTGAGTTCGCATCCTTCTGTTGTTAAAGCAGCTTTTGCTGAAAACTGCAAATGAACTTCCCTTGTCTAAGTAAGAACTGAATCGACTTGTTTTCACTTATAAATATAAAATAATGAAACTGTCGGCCGTTTGTTTTGCTCAGAGGAAGCAGACTTTTGTTTGGTTACAGTTTTATTATAAAGAAAACAATACGCAGACGATACATTTCAATGTACAGTCGGAGGTTACATTTGGGTAAACAATAATTCAGACATGTATGTACAACAAGTGTGTATGTTGGAGTTTTTCCGCGCGTGTTTGTATAAATAAAACATCATCCGAAGCGGATGAATTGTAGGAAAGAAACAAAGCGTGTGTGATAAGAGAAGACTCGTCAGTGTCCTGCACTGGCAAACTAACACCTGATGAACACATTAACACCAGCGTCTCTTCTGAGGCTTCATATTTCCAGGATGTTTGGGTCATTCTGTTGATGAGAAACAAACAAAAACAGCCTGGGTCCTTTCACTTTAGACTTAGGGAGGACGAGCAGGCCGAGCATCCACACGGGGGCGCTGGTGGACGTCCCTGAACGTGTTCACTGACATGAATCAAGCACCATATTTCACCAGGGACTTCCTCCACATGAGGGCCGGTGATGCTGCTGAACTCTAGATGGCGCCGTGGAACCTTTCTGAGCTTCGCAGCATCGTGTTTGAAGAGTGACGTCACAACTGCACGCACTGCCCCTTTTCTTCCTCGGGTTCCGTGACATTTTTGTTGGTGGATGATCAACATGACCTTCTTAAAGCCACAGAGGGGAACGCGTCAGAAACAAGCGACAACGCCCCCCCCAAAAAAAAGTCCAAAGGAAGCAAACAGTGAAGAGGTAAAATGTGATTGGTGCAGGAACCGCTGGCATTATTTTGCCCTGAGTAATGTCTGACAGGATGACTTCTTCTGGAATACACGTGTTACCTGCAACTATCTGACCCACATCCAGTCGACTGCAAATCTACCTGCCTGGTGACGTTTCATTCTCGGATGGTGTCGAACTGGTGTGTGTTATCGTACTGTACCGTACAGACCTCCCTTCAACGCAGACATTATTTTGTGTAAAATGCGTAAAATCTTCACACATTGATTGTCTGGTTTTCTGTCTGTGAACACCTTCATCTCTCTGACGAAACAAACCAACCGCACTAAACCCAAACACAGAAACCAGCAACGGGTAAAGTCAGTTCCACTCAGTTCCTCTGGATTTGATTATTTTTAGTGTCGTTAAAAACTAGAACCCCCCTCTCTCCCCCCGCCAAAAAAATCACCACTGAAATCCTTGTAAAATGAGTTTCAAACATAAGGAACCTGTGAGGCTGTTTTCAGTTTGATGTCACTCTTCAAACATACCAGGACGTGAACCCAGAACCAGCTTGGAAAAAAAAACAAAAAAAATCTCCAATTCAAGGAGTCAGTGTGACACATGACAACACCGGGCCCCGATCTCGGCCTGACAGTGACAACGTGTGCAAAATAAATATGAGTGTAGCTGCACAGGACGTGCCGAGTCTGAGGAAACATGACTTGGTTTTCCTGAGAAGAAGATCTGATAAATGGAGTAAAAGCACAAACAGACTGAGAGGAAGTCGACTCGTCCCCTTGAATCCACGACATGAACAAACATCTCAGTTCAGACAAAAACTCCTCTTCATTGTTAAAATCCTCCACTCACATGTTTCTACAGCCGAAAAAATCCATGCCGATGTAGCGGGGGTAACCCTCCAGAGAGTTCATGCCAACGGGGTCAAACTTCCAGTACTGTCGTCCTCGTACGAAGTGGGCGTAGCCTGAAAAACACAGGTTGAATATGAACATATGAACGGAAAACCCGAGTGAGTATATTTGACCCTTTCACTGTGGTCACTTGGGTGGACATTGATTCGAATCCCCCACTGGGTACTTCTGTAACTACTTCAAATAAAAAAAAAATATGAAAGAAAAACTAAAAAGATTTTTCAAAAAATCTTGATTTCAACAATGTAGTCTTACTTATTTTTTAAATTAAAAAAATGTGTTTCATGAAAGAAAATTGTAAAAACATAAATTTGCATGTCTTTAGAGGTAAAACAAAAAATATTTGTTGGAAAGAAAGTTTCAAAATGTGAGTTAGGAACTGGAGCGTACCGTAGATGTCCCTGAAGGCAGCGTCCACGTCGGTGGGGATGCCGCTCCAGTCCTGCATGCTGCGCGGGTACACAGACTCCACCCGGTTCTCGGCGGGGCTGAACCTCCAGTAACTGCCCGATTGAAAGAAGTAGGTGTTGTAGTTGGGGTCGTGACCCCAGCGCAGCGCTGCCTGGATGGCCGACACCGACAGACCAAGGCCCCTGATGGACTCGGGCCCTCTGATCTGCATCTCTGCATCAAACACCCAGTAGTTCTCGCCTGCCCAGAGACGGTGGAGGAAGACACAGATCAGATTCACCGTTGCCTAGGCTACAAACTGAACTATAGATTATGGTGAAAGACGTTTTCTGTCTGCCTAATGAACATTTTACAGTGACGTAAACTCTGAGCCCAGGAACTCGTCGCTGATGCTGAAACCACAAAACAGCTGCGCAGACGTCATCACGTCTCACCTTGAAAGAACCAAATATTCCCCGACTTGTCTTCAAAGGCGGCGTCAACATTATCTGGAATCCCCCTCCAGTGACGGGATGCCAGCGCTGGGTAACCGCTTTCCAGATGCCCGTCCCTGATCCGCCACACGTAGCCAGACTTGAAGAAGAACAGCTCCCCCCGGATCATCGACACGGCATCAAAGTCCGTCTGGCAGGCGTCGGGCTGGAAACACGACACCTCGTGTTCAAGTCCTCACGCGGAAAACATGCAAAGTCCAAGACGTTCATTGCAGCCAGAAGACGAGTCTTTTCATTGTTTTCTTTTATCGTCTCGAAGCCGTGACGGGGAATCTCACGGGTCACAGAGAGAAACGTCAGACACAGAAGAGAGACGAAGCGTTTGAAAACGAAACGCTGAGAGGACGCGTGCGTAAACTGGTTTTACTGATGTTTGACACACGCACGCGCAGCCACGTCTGGAACAATCATCACCATCTTCTACGGACGGATCCTTTGAACCCATCGGCGCTAGCATACGTCGGAGTTACGTAATCATGCAACTGTCAGAAAAAGTCCAACGGTTCCTGAGAGCTGAGACGTGTCATCGCTTCCCCCACGGGTGTGAAGAAGGAGACGTCCGTCGGTTCCTGACACTGGAGCTGCACTTCACAGTCAAGTTGTTGCCATTACGGTAACGACTCGCCGACTTCCAGCAGCAGAGAAAACGGGATTACCGTAATGACATCAACGTGGCTGTTGTCAGCCTTGGGGAACCGAACGTTCTCCGAGCTTCTCTTCACACCAGACGTCGGTCGTCAGCGTTCGGGAACAGATGCGAATGGGTTAAAACAACATCATGATCCTTCTCACTCACATTGGGGATGATCTCATTGGTCTCTGGGCTGGACGGGGGCGGGGGCGGGGGCGAGGGCAGGACTTGCGGACGGACCCCGTACAGGTACTGGATGCCTCGCCTGTCGTCCTCGCTCAGCCTCAGCGGGTAGGAGAAGGAGTAGTACGCCGACATGATGGCTCCCGGCTCGTAGGAGTGCTGCAGGCCCAGGACGTGCCCGAACTCATGGGCAGCGACCTGGAGGAGGTCTGTGCCTGCGGCGAGGGTAGACAAGCCTCAGACCACACCTGGCTCTTTGTTTGAACCTGCTGCTGGTGGCAGACAGCCGGGGGGGTTCCCACCTCACAGGACAAAGTGCTGAGTCATATCTGCTCGCAGCGATTGTTCAATGTCCAACTGAGAGGAGCAGCTCTCCACTGGGGGGCGCTGGTCTGCCCGTGTCATAACCCGGAGTTACCGAGACATTTGGGTTCAGTCCAGTTCATGCTTCTGTGTTGACCTGACGCCGACCCTACGTCGAGGTCCTACACCGTCAGAGCCTTTCTTCATCCTACATCTTCTGTCCTTATACCCTCTGTCCTTACCTCCTGTGTCCTCATACCCTCAGTCCTTCTATCCTCTGTCCTTACACCCCCTAAGCTCCGCCCCTCAGTCTTTGATCGCTGTGTGCACAGCCCGGCTAGCTCAGTCGGAAGAGCATGAGACTCTTAATCTCAGGGTCGTGGGTTCGAGCCCCACGTTGGGCGTCAGTTTTCATGACTGTGGAACTTTACTAGAAGCAGTGAAATTAGTGCAAATGACAATAGAAGTGGCTTCTACTCTGTCCTCACACCGTCCTGTCCTTCGATTCTCATACCCATTGGGATTAGATACTCTCTCCTAGCATATATACTAGCTGACACATTAGGACTGTTTATCCAAATGTCACCTATATGGAAATTTGTTCTGATGGTGTCAGAGATGAGAAGAGCCACAGATGAAGCAGCTGGCCGGGAGCAGCTAGCTGATGATATATTTTCATAGATGAAATCTAACAATTAACTACTACATTAGTTTATCTGAATGTAAAGTTTTACACTCGGACAGAGAACCGCTGACACTGGGGCAATGTGTCACTACCAAGCTAGTCACAGCTCTCTTGGTCTGTGTCGCCTCGACGCGTAGTTATAATGTTCTGGAGGTACACGTCAACCTACACCGTAGACTACAGAGAGACCTCTGGTGTAGCCACGTACCCTAAGTTGTAGGTACGCCGTCGATTTGACTCAGTAGGATAATTACACCCTCTGTCCTCATACCCTCTGTCCTCATACCCTCTGTCCTAACACCCTCTGTCCTTAGACACTCTGTACTTAGCTCCTCTGTCCTCATACCCTCTGTCCTTACACCCTCTGTCCTAACACCCTCTGTCCTTACACCCTCTGTCCTAACACCCTCTGTCCTCATACCCTCTGTCCTTACACCCTCTGTCCTAACACCCTCTGTCCTTAGACACTCTCTACTTAGCTCCTCTGTCCTTACACCCGCTAAGCTCCGCCCCTCAGTCTTTGATCCCTATG
>CAAKHB010005577.1:71210-85083 GCA_901007665.1 Aeoliscus strigatus | reverse complement strand
GTTCAATCGCTTATTTATGCAATCGTATGCAGTACTTCTTGTGTAAGTGCCAGAAATATGTATCATTTGATGGACCATCACAGCTGACTTTACACAGAGGGCCTGATTTACTAATTGTTTGCATGTGTGTGCAAACTAAATCGCACATGCAAATTTGCCAGAACAGGTAAAATATCAGGGTGTGTATGCAGTATGATTTACCAACGCTGTAACTGATTGACGTGGCTGATTTTGCATCTTTACACAGCACGTTTGAAAGTAGGGATCGGCTGATAATCGGCGTTGATATTCTGCATTTTGACACTTATCGGCATGTTTTTTTTTTTTTTTTTTTCAATCTGACAGCCGATAGGAGATCAATTTAAAACTGTGTTATTCTGGCTCTGATGCAGCCGCTCCTCCGCAGTCACTACTCTGTCTCCAGCTTCATCCCACCCACAACACCTACTAGTAATGTTTCTGTTAGCGCTGACATAGCACTAGCACCTGCTTGATGGAAAAGCTGCTGCTTCACTTTCACTGCAAATTAATATTGGCTCAAAACGTTGGTTATCGGCCTCCTTGACTATTAAAAATCAGTATCGGCCCTGAGAAGAACTTATCGGTGTATCCCTATTTGAAAGGCAACCAAAGGCATCGCAGAAAACACATTTTCATATACATATCGCTTACCTAGCAATGCAATATTTGATGTTCTGGATGAAATAAAAGAAGATTTGGGTACTCCAGGGGTACACCGTACCCTACACCGTACCCTACACTGTACCCTACACTGTATGCTATGCTGTACCCTACACCGTACCCTACACTGTACCCTACACCGTACCCTACACTGTACCCTATACGTACACTACACTGTACCCTCTGCTGTACCCTACACCGTACCCTACACTGTACCCTATACGTACCCTACACTGTACCCTCTGCTGTACCATACACCGTACCCTACACCGTACCCTACACCGTATGCTATGCTGTACAATACACTGTACCCTACACCGTACCCTACACTGTACCCTACACCGTACCCTACACTGTACCCTATACGTACCCTACACTGTACCCTCTGCTGTACCATACACCGTACCCTACACCGTACCCTACACTGTACCCTACACTGTACCCTACACCGTATGCTATGCTGTACAATACACTGTACCCTACACTGTACCCTACACTGTAGCCTACACCGTACCCTACACCGTATGCTATGCTGTACAATACACTGTACCCTACACTGTACCCTACACTGTAGCCTACACCGTACCCTACACCGTATGCTATGCTGTACCCTACACTGTACCCTACACCGTACCCTACACCGTACCCTATGCTGTACCCTACACTGTACCCTACACCGTACCCTACACTGTACCCTTAGCTGTACCCTACACTGTACCCTACACTGTACCCTATGCTGCACCCTACACCGTACCGACACCGTACCCTACACGTACCCTACACTGTACCCTACACTGTACCCTATGCTCTACCCTACATTGTACCCTACACCGTACCCTACACTGTACCCTACCCTGTACCCTAAGCCTGACGTCTACCTTTCCAGAACCGCAACTACGTGTCATGGTGACGTGACTCCCCGCACACAGCAACGATGGTTGATTTGCTTGGTTGCATCATGTGACTTTCTGACCCAGCTGGAGTCTGTATTTATCCAGAAAATACAACTTATAACATACAATATGTGTCGGAGTTGCAGCCGTAACAAGATGCGCTCACTTTCTGTTGCCATTGTTTGAGATTAGTAAAGAAAGACACAAAATCCTCAACAAAACGTCTGTACATCTGCTGCGGACTGTGTGACACTGCAGAGCGACGCAGACAGACCAACGCTCCCACCGGTCTTGGCTGGTGTTAATTAAATGCACAAAAAATAAATCAGGCACTAATGCAGAATCTTCTCTTAAATACTACGAATAATTATAATACAAACGTTGCACACACACACAGTTACTTCATAGATAAGCCGTGAAGACATTTCTTCAGATCACATTCATGTGTCTGATGATAGGAATCAGATATTTAGGCCTCTGGCACAAAATCCAGCTGCTGAGGCTGAGAGGCTCCATTCCGCTCTCTGTCAGCTCTCTCTGTCCACATCTGATGTCCATCCCTTTCTTTTCACTTTCTACACCTCTGCTCTGCCTTTTTCTCTTTGTCTTCCTCCCATACTTCCCCCTCTCTACCACCCTCCCTCCCTCCTCCATTCTTGTCCAGTCTCCTTGTTCTCAGAAAGAAGTTAATAATGTTTCTTATCAGCCCAGTCTTTCAGTCCTCCTGAAAAGAGAGGAGCGAGAAAACTGAGAAGGGGGCAAATAATGGTGAGACAGGGATGGAAGGAAAGTGGGGAAACAGAGACGGAGGAGGGGAAGAGAACGAGAGAAAGGCTGAGATCAGCCTGCATCGCTACCTGGCTCTGTGGATGAGACATTTTAATTAATGTTTAAACACTGCTGAACAACGACTGACTGGCTTAGTCTCAAACGGATTGACAGAGTGACATGCTGCCGAATGAGGGCGGGGAAGTTTATTCTCTCTCTGCTTTGCAGACAAAAAGAGATAGACAACAAGGAGGATGGTGTGTGTGTGTGGAAACAATCGTGAAAGCAGGTATGGAGGTGAGAGAAGCAGAAGGCACTCAGAGGAACTCAGAGGAATTAGAAGGTGAGGAGAGGGAGAGGAGCCAGTCGAAAGATAAAATACTGCAGGCAAGGAGGAAGCCTGGTAGTTGGGGAGCGAAAGAGACATGGTAGGAGGTGTTTAATAAAGAAGAGATCATTTCGCTGTCACCATGAGGAGCATCTCTGTCAGCCAATTGCTTCTCTCCAAGAGAGGAAGAGAACAGAGACTTGCTGACAGCCTCACATCAAACTCTACTGGGACACGAGACTTAAGAAAGAAAGACAGAAAAAATGTCTTTAAAAGGCTGCTATCACACGTAACATGTCAGCTAAGCAGCTTATGATCTTGAAATTGGTAGGAAAAAAAAAACAACAAAAAACAAGCAGCTTTTTCTGTGAGTGAAGCATCAAACGTTCACCGAATGCTCAATTTTCACACGTTTTCCTGCTACAAGATATTTTTAGGGATATTTACAAATCCAGCGACTCGGCAGGCTGAAATCCGATGTTTGCCGTCGTGCTGCTCGCAAAAAGCGGAAGATTCCGGCAAACATCGTTGACCCGCTGAGGTGGAGCAAACAGACAAACAAACAACTAATTGGACAAACGTAATGCTGCAACAACATCCAAGCGGTAATCACACACTTTTACACACACACACAGACACACACACACACACACACACACACACACAGACACACCACCTGGATCCTTTTAAGTCCGATCGATGTTTCTGCGTCAAACTGTTGGCATAGGGTAGGTGTAACTGGACGTGCACCTCTCCAGAAATGGAAGAAGTCAAACAGTGCCATCATAGGTTGAATTTACTTCCATGGGACCTCCTCAGACCTCTACTGTGTTTGGACCTCCAGCAGAGAAGCATAAACAGGGGTCAAACTGACCCGGTTCAAAGTAAATCCAGGATTTGCAAAATGTAACTTTTGGAGTACAAAACCTCTTTTGCTGTCATGCACTGTCGCCTTATAGTGAGAATTTCCCAGGTTCAATTCCTGGCTTTGGATCTTTCTGTGTGGAGTTTGCAGGCTCTCCCCGTACCTGCCTAGGTTCTCTCCAGGTACTCCTGCTTCCTCCCAGGCATCCTGAGGTTAATTGCTTATTCTAAATTCCCCGTAGGGCTAAATGTGTGCATCAACGGCTCCAGCAGAACCATGGCACGTAACCAGAGCATGAATGAATGAATGAACCCTTTCTGTATGTAAATGGACATTTAGTGTAGGTGTTTATATTACACATATACATGGTATATATATACATGGATAACAGGAAGGAGAATAAATGTGTGTGTGTGTGTGTGTGTGTGTGTGTTTATGCATTTTGTCATTTGGTTTTGATTGTATGCTTTTACAGGACATGTCTAGACTGTGTTTGGAGAGGACAGGAGAGGACAGTGCACCATCCACTATTCAGTGATGATATTTCACCGGGTCAGAGAGAATAATAACATAATCTGCTAATGTGTGGAGGAATTTGAAGAAAGCATTGATAATAGACTGGATGCAGCGAGGAAATTGGAAAGAAAGGGAAGAATGTGTTTGGGTCCTCTCTGGAGCTCTGGCTGCAGCCTGGAGCTAGTTGAAATAACACTGACCCACCACTGACCCGACATCAGTGACACATGAGATACTCATATAATAAACTTTAAGAATACCAACAAAAGACTTTGAGGATATTCAGGGTTATCTTTTTCTTTCGATAACACACTCTGGTCTCAAAGGAAGCGGTGTGAATTCTGTTTCCACTGGATGGTGTTTACAGCATTAGAGCAGCATTAGAACAATGTAAACAGTAACGGCTCATTTCAACACAGAATATGCTACAGGGAGAATTTAGCATCCTCCTGGGGGATTCATGAATCAGCTAAATCTAATAATTTATGGTGAACAAATGCGTATGGAGAATGGATACACTCTCCTAGCAGCATAGCAGCATATCATTGTTGGTTCTCATCTCAAATTTAGACCCAGGTCAGCAATTAACTAGATTTACCCATAATGCCCTTCTTTGGATTGCTTTGATTCTAGTTTATTCTAAACTGTGAATGAATGATGAAGTAAATAAATGCTTTAGGATGAGCAACTAACCGATATCCTTTGTCGTTTCATTCTTTAAGTCCCATTTACACCGGCTGTGTCACATGACAACCATTCACATTCACACCTGTGGGAAACCTGCAGAAAGACTTCACATAAACTAATGATTTGTTGACCCATTCACTTATGATTGATGTTGATCAGGGTTGATCAGGATTTTGTTTTAGCGAGATAAGTTCAGGGTTAACCCTGGGTTTTCTGTACCACGAAGCAGGATTTCTTTGTATCAAGACCTGTCTCCATGGGGATTTTCTCTGAATGACTATCCTGCTCCCCCGAAGCAGGGTAAATGTCAGGATTGAATCCGATCCTGTGAAAAGCGCCACCCACTGGCCAATCAGATGTCTGGAAAAACAATGACCTGCCCATTACTTAGCAGATGCAATGATGTTTTTTATGTTTGTTCTTTATCTGGGGGAAAAAAGATAAATGTAATACACGTGTAACACGTGTGATTTTGTGGGATGTTCCAGGTTAATTGAGGCATTAATTACACATTTACACAGTCTGCGATGCGTTGCCAGCTGCTTTGGTGTCTTCTAGTAGCTTCCACTGTGTTGTCTTTTCTACAGTCACTGACTTCTCCTCCTACTTTTCCAGGTTTAACCTCTGCGGCTGGCGAGAGGCGCTCTGTCTCCCGTATGTGCGATCATGATTGTGATTGGTCTGCTGCCTCGGAACCTGCCTCTTATACATGCGTGTTCACGGGTCTTGATGAGACAAACCTGGGTTGAGTTACCGAGTTGATCGCCATGGTAATTCAACCCTGGATTAATTGAGTTATCCAGGACTTGTTGATCGAGCTTAGTGGTACAAGCACCAGGTCTTAATTACAACCCCCCATGAAAGGAGGACTGGATGTGGGAGGACAGCAGGACTGTGAAAACATAAAAAGTAAAATGAAGGTGTTGGATCCTGCAAGAGAGAAGTTTCTTTCACGTCAGGGTTTGTCCTTTTTACTGAACTTCACTCCTGCTACTTCTTATTCTTAAAACTGTCCCAAGTTGGCTTTGTACTGCCGTGCACTTTATACATGAACACATAACAGCCTTTTCACAAAACACGTTCAGGTTCAGCTGGTTTGGAGGTTTGGCGGACTGACAAATATGCTTTGAGGGAAGTTATAAGTCTTCTTTAACACATGAAAACTCCTCAGAAGTTTAGATTTTGTTTTCCCAGAAAGAATGTATTCACATAGAACAACAAGACCACTAAGACTGACAGCAGTTTCCACACTGTTGTGATGCTGGGTGGAATATGAAAATGAAACGGTCCGCACCCAGTTACAGAAGAAGTGGAAAAAAAAATAAATGCCAGCACCCTAACTGTGCGTGTGAAGTGTAAATGACAGTTCTCAGAGGGCCCTTGCAGCATCACATCTGTGTTTGCGTTCCCTTTTGGGACAACGTCAGCTTACGAATGCTTATTGCTTGATGTCTGCTGAAACCCCCCTGACACACACACACACACACACACACACACACACACACAGGTCTTGTTTCTGCATCTCTCCACTATGTCTGCAGTTGAACATAAACTCTGGTCATTTTACTATCTGCACCTGTTCAATCCTCTGGACAGCATTATATTTCACTTGCTGTCCAGGTAAGTGTCAGTTGTTTACTGAGCTGCGGACAGGAAGTTTCCTGATGGAACGCCCTCTAACCAGGGATATCCAACAGTGGGTGAAACGAAAAGACCACAAGTACAGATTTAAAGATGTGAGCGTAGTTGTGCGTGAGTCTGTCTGCGTCACTCTTCAATCCCGACTGACAGCACCCATGGTTTAACGTGTCATAAGGGCTGTTTAACATCTGCAACGCATCGCCACAATTTCCAGAATGCGTGTGTATTCAAGAGCTCAGTGTCACCGAAACACCGAGTTTATCTGTTCAAGCGTTTTCCATTCAGCTGGAATATATTTACACAGATTTGCAAAGGGTTACAACCACTGTACAGGTTAGAGGCCAAACATATGTAGCAACATTCACAACTATACTCTTAGTAATGTTTGTTTTAATGCTTATTTAAATAATAATCAATGTCGTATGTATATTTGTTCCATTGATTTTATAATTTATGTGAAGTAGCAAAATTTGACTGTTTGACTATTATGTAAAACCAACATAATCTCAATATGTATATATAACACAGAAAAATGAACTTGAGTGAATAATAATTACTTGGATAAAATATGCCGTCATTATTCTTTAATAGGACGAGAAACCATATTTGATCACTTCTATATCCTGTCAGGTCCTGTTAAGGGTCGTGATTACACTTGAGCGGTCAGTCTCCCCACGTTAAAAGACGTCATGCCCAGGCGTCCTCCAGAAAGGGAACGTTCCAACATCCCGGTTCAAAAGCCCTATGGTGACCAAGAAGTGGTGACAGAGGCATGGCGTGAAGTCTGGGGGCTTCTAGCCACAACCATGCACACAGGCAGTGGGTGTCAGACTCAGTCATTAAGCTCTTGAACCTGAGGCAGAGGGGGTTTCCGGCAGCTGTACCCATGACTGAGCAGCCCTAATTATGACCCAGTTGGCCCACCCCAGTCGGGGTGGGGGTTAAAACAGTTACCCTAAAAATAACCTGCCTCAAAACTGTCTGGACCACCTAATCCAGAGGGATCACCACCACGCAGTGAGAAGTATAGAAAGCAGCTACATATTGGAGCCCAGAACCTGTATGAACTCCCTGTGTTCATCAACAAATGTCTAATGACGCGATGTCTGATGCTAGCAATCAGTCAATCGGCCACCGTCATTAGTGCCTATGCCTGAACATTTAATGCACAGGATGAAGTGAAGGAGGCCTTCTACCCTGACCTGAACAACATCCAAACAAAAAAAAAACCCAGGGAGGATAAATTAATCCTTGGAAATTTCAATGCCAGGGTGGGCCACAACCACAACCTATGGGAGGGCAAGATGGAAGGGGTTGGCGATACAAACTCCAACGGCCCACTGTTGCTAACAAAGTGCTCCGAACACAATCTGGTCATTACCAACTCACTCTTCCGTCAAAAGAACAAATTTGGAACGTCATCAGAATCAGAATCAGAATCAGAATGTCTTTATTATCATTGTGCTAGGCACGACGAAATTGTGATTGCAGTTCCCGGCATAGACAAACAGTATAAAAACATGGATGAACCCTTGCTCTAAAATCTGGCACCTCATTGATTATGTCAATGTCCGCAATAGACCGACATAACAACACCAACTACATAGCAATGATCAGTGCAAGAGGACTGCTGGACCGATCACCGCCTCATCCGCTCCATCATGTCTATCCGTCTTATGCAGAAAAAGAGGGTGCAGAAAAGACAGTGCAGGCCAAAACTCAACATTGAACGGCTGAGTGACAACACCTACCAACTGCAGCTTCAGGCAGCTCTCAGTATCCAACAGATATTAAACATTGGGACATGCTCAAATTTACCATCATCTACTCCTGTCAAAGCACACTCGGTCACAAGACTCACAAACATCAAGACCGGTTTGATGAGAATGACACTGAAATGCAAGTCATTGACATCAAGTGGCAATACTTTACCACTTGACAAAATGACATCAACTACAAAGTGAAAAGAGCAGCCCATGCTAAAGCAAAGGCAGCTGTCCAAGCTCGGGACAGACAATTGAACAACCAATGGTGGACAAAAAATGCCCAATAGATCCAGCATCAGTCTCTTTGATGCTACCAAAGCAGTATATGGCTCTAGGTACCACTGACTAACCCCTCTTTGCTCCAAGGATGGGCCGACATTATCAAAAGATAATGAGTCCATGGCAAATAGATGGAAATAGCATTATGAGCAACTTCTAAACAGAGAGCACTACCGAGGTGGAAGCACTTGCAAAACTCCCTCAGCTGCCCATCACTGGAAATATGTGTGGACCACCCAGTCTGCTGTCAGGATGATGCAAAACAACAAGGCGGCATGACCTGATGGCATTCCTGTAGAAGTCCTGTAGTCACATGCACACTCTACTCCTCAAAATCTGGGAAGAGGAGAAAATCCCTCGTCAACTCAGGCATCCTCTAGTTTTCTCAATTTTTATGAATGGAGACTAGGCAGACTGTGGAAACGACTGCGGTATCTCCCTCTTGTCCACCACAGAGAAAGTCCTCACCCAGGTTTTGGCTAATATACTCACCCCACTGTCTGAAAACATCCTCCCTGAGTCCCAAAGTGGGTTCCACCCAAATAGAAATACTATGCAAGACAATTGCCTGGAGCAAAATCACTATACATGGCCTTCATAGATCTCAACAAAGCCTTTGACTCCGCGTACTGAAGCTTCTGCATGCCAATCTGTAAGGCACAGTGCTCAGTGGCAATGAAAATGAGACGGATCCCTTCAGGGTTGACACTGGAGTCAAGCAGGGCTGTATCATTGCCCCTACGCTATTCTCCAAATTCACTGCTGCCATCCTCCACCTTACTGCTAAACATCTGCCTCAAGGAGTCAAACTCATGTACAGAAAAGACTTTTTAACATCAATGGATTCAGGTTAAGGGACAAACCACCACTGTATCCATCGGGGAACTGCTATCTGCTGGTAACAACACACTCGTGACCCTTTCACAAGACCTACAGTGCATCTTGGATGCCGTTGCCAAAGCATACAAGCAGTCTAGTCTGGCTATAAGCATAAAGAAGACTCAAATTCTCCATCATTCATCACCCACCAGAAATATCCCAGTCAAACCCAGTCAAACATCTCTATCGACGCACAACTGAAAAATGACCACTTTGCATATCTTGGCAGCCGTTTGTCATCTAAAGCCAACATCAATGACCAAATACACCATTGTCTCAGCTGTGCTATTGGGGCCTTTTCAGGACTCCAAAAAAGAGGGTGTTTGAGAACCGTGACCTCCAGAGGCAGGTGAGACAGGCAAGTGAATATCTGTGATTGTGTCTTTATGTATTTCTCTCTTAGTTCACTCACTGTAGGCACTTGTTATTGTTATCTTTTTTTTGTTATTTCTGTTTGACCTGCAGTAATAAGCTTCATCAAATCTACATTAACTTTAATCAGTGTGGCTTCTAGTCAGTGTCACAGACCAAAAGCAGCGTTGTGCTTAGGGGACTGCTGGGGACTTCTTGGTATAATCTGACTGTACAATGACAACAAGGCTTTCTTCTTCTACTTCTCCTCACTTCACACGACGCAGACTGTGCTCATTGCTCACTCAGCCTGTGTGTGACACAGTTACAGATATCACTCTAGAGAAAATCCACTTTATTTATAGCTTTTCTGGCAAATATGCTGTGCTGCTATTTTAACTTCTGCTCACACAGCAAACCCTGTCTGACCAGGAGGAGATTAGAGTGTTGGTCTGTCTGTTATTGGCACTATTAAGAATATCAACAGAGGTGAACATCTATCTGCAACTGCATCTCAGTCTACACTGACAGTTCCCACATGACTACCGAGTCCATAGAAATCAAAGTATAAGTGGTATAGGATTTTATTATCTGTGACGTTCACGCTTCAACACTGCTGCTCACTTACACAGACAGATGTGTGTCTGTGTTTTGCTTTTAGCATTTGATTATTCTACCATTGTGCATCCATTACTGAGTGGACGTGTGTTGGAAAGCGACCATGATGTTGATTCTCCGTTGTAGCTGCTGTCACAAGTCTGAGACGTGGTATCAGTCTTTTCAAGTACATAATGGAGTGTTTGTAACGCCTGTGAAATCGGTATATTGAGAATGAAGGTTCCCCACATCAACCCATCGCACTTTCTGTCAGGTCAGATGACAGGTGTAATTCCTGAGGATGAATGTGCTTTGACATATTTATAGAGTTTGACAGTCTCACCACCCCGAACATGGACAGAGGTAATTCCCAGACGTGCATGTAAAAGCAGAAAGGTGTGACGTGTGCTGGGAGGCAGAAGAGCGCAACGTCACAGAGCTGAAGAAACATATGCACACTAATCATGACCTTATATGGTGATGCCAAAACCCACCTCAGCCCATCTATGGTGTGTTAATGATCAAACACAACACGTGTATTGCTGCTTATCCACTACACAGTTCCAGCACAACACAACTCTACCTGGTTTGGTTCAAGTCATGTCCTGTCCTTTGTTTTTTTTTATTTTTCCAAAACAAAGTGGAGATGGAGATGGAGTCATCATCAAGACATGATCACAGAGACAAACTCGCTTGACTTGTGCTCTGCGGGTTGCTGCGTCCAGCTCTTTGTGAACGTCCTCAACAGACACACAGGACTTCATTGATGGACCACAGTATGTTTTTAGCATCACGCATGTTAGATGAGACGAGAGCATGAGACGAGGATTAAAGACCGGCTGCTGCATTGCTTTTGCCGGTAATATGCCGGTGCATTGACATCATCTGTAGAGGTCACGTTTTAGTATCAGCTCAGCTCACTTGGAACCTCGACAGAAAAGGAAACAAAAAGGCCAGCAGGTACCTGGAACTATCCTTAATGGAAACACAAAAAATACTGAGTCGTGTTGAAAGTGTGTAGTGGAGGTGCCGCTGCACGAAATACTGGACTAGGACTAGTAAGTACACTAGTAAGCCCTTAGCCCATAAGGTCTGCACTTTTAGTTCTATTGTGTGCATGTCTGGATATGTTTGAAAAACAAAATATCATATATAGGCTTCATAAATTTTTCTTGAAGGTCTGTGTGACATTTTCAGACAAATTGAAAGGCCCATGTTAACTGTGAGTCACCACCCAGCTGCTCCGGTGCACAGCTGAAGACTTCACAACCCCTATGTCATGAGAAAACCACACACACACGCAACAGGAACTGCTTTGAGTGACAGCAGATGTCGTCATGACAGCCTCTGCAGGAAGGCTCCATCAGGGGCGGCCAGCCCCGCTGTCACCCAGTAGACTGGCACCTCCAGGGGAGCAGACGTCCACCGACGCTAATGTCAGTTAGAGACATTCGTTCCCAGGTTGAATGGGTTTACACCAAAATACCAAATTAGCTTCCATTGTTTCTGCTAACCGTCGACAGACAGTGTTACATGGAATTGAAAAATGAACACCAGTTAAAATATTCTTGACTGCAGTTTTACAATTTCTGCAAAACCTCCACGCGATGTTTAGTAATATTATTTTGTGTGTCCGTTTTTTGACATGATCTGAGCGAATTAAAATGAAATAGTGACACGACTATAGATGGATGAATAGATGGATGGATGAATAGATAGATGGATGGATGATGGATGGATGGATAGATAGATGGATAATAGATAGATGGATGGATGGATGGATGGATGGATGAATAGATAGATTGATGGAAAGATAGATGGATAATAGATAGATGGATGGATGGATGGATGATAGATAGATGGATAATAGATAGATGGATGGATGGATGGATGGATGAATAGATAGATGGATGAATAGATGAATGGATGAATAGATAGATGATGGATGGATGAATAGATAGATGGATGGATGGATGATAGATGGATGGATGAATAGATAGATGGATGAATAGATAGATGGATGGATGGATGGATGGATGGATAGCTACTTAAGATTCTGCTCACATTCTGCTCTGTCCCCTGTTGTTAAAAGTGTGTCCATAGTTTGGGCGGCCGAGGGAGTGATTGGAAATGTCAGCTGACAACAGCACTTTTCACTGACACTCTGAGAACTGGCACCGAGGCAGAGGAAGAAGGAGGGGAGGGTGTGGATGGAGGGGCGCAAAAAGAAGGAAATGAGAAGAAAAATGGGAAGGAAGAGGATGGTGCTGGCAGGCGGGTCAGAGCTCCAAACAGTGGCAATGAAGCCGACAGCGAGTTAAGAGTGCTCCTTTTATTGACTGAATGAATTAAGTATAAGTGTGTGTGTGTGTGTGTGTGTGTGTGTGTGTGTGTGTGTGTGTGTGTGTGTGTGTGTGTGTGTGTGTGAACACTGCAATTGTGCCTTTTTTTTGCCTCGTCTGCATTGGTGGGTGAGCTCCCACATATACATGTCAGTGAGACTTCCACTCTATATCTGAGACTTGGGAACACAAGACTACCACAAAACAACACTCACACACACACACACACACACACACACACACACACACACACACCCCATCACTGACCTTTCCTAAATGTTACTGGCCACTTGGCACACTGACTGGGAATCTAATGAAACTTTTATTGGCCCCCATTTTTCACCCTGCTTCTCCAGAACGCCCCGGGGCTGAGCTGATATACAACAGTTTTGAACTGCAGAAGGGCACAGCTACTGTGTGTGTGTGTGTGTGTGTGTGTGTGTGTGTGTGTGTGTGTGTGTGTGTGTGTGTGTCAGGGGAGCAGCTGAATATTTCCAAAAAAAAAAAGAAAAAAAAAGTCTTGAACGTCTCTTCATTGTAAATCTGTTTTAGTCACCTTCAGTAGTTACCTTCCCTGTTACCAGGTAAAAGTAGTGAGATAAATAAAATAGAATAAAATATGTGTGTTGACGTGTTCCGATACATGAGGACACATCAGTGTCATGGTCATCTGTCGTATTTTACGTTTATGCTAGAACGGTTATGCTAGGTTGCACATGTCAATGGCAAAAGGGTAACGTCAAGAAATTCCTCAAACCTACTGAGTATTATCAAATCATCATATTCTAGATTGTTCCACTCACAGGTTTTCAAGTTGTCCCCTCGCCGTAACTGCAGCAAAGTTCTGATCTAATTTAGCCTCATTTTCCAGCCATTAGTTCGTTTGAATTAAGTACATTAGAGTACATTTCAATTTGATTCTGTAGTCAGAAATCCTTTAATGTCATCATACACAGGCACAATGAAACTGTGTGTGAGCTTCACTCAAAATCAGTCACGGAGGTAAAGAAAAGAAAATGAGACACGATGCAAAACAAGAGAGTTCAGGATCGGTGCCACAGGGCCGTTCAGTGCAAATAGTCCACGAAAACAATAAATCAGTTACAAATAGAGGGATTTGATGGTCTGCTAACAGGCTGAATGGAGTGTGTGTCCTTGTATGCGTGTGTTGACGCAGCGTGTGTGTGCGCGTGTGTGTGCGCGTGTGTGTGTGTGTGTGTGTGGGTGTGTGTGTGTGTGTGTGGGGGGGGGGGGGTCAGCCCAGCTGGGCTGTGTTTTTT
>CAAKHB010005577.1:44911-67960 GCA_901007665.1 Aeoliscus strigatus | reverse complement strand
AGTCTGAGCCAGCTGTGATATTAATCCATTACCTGTACTCCCCTCACACACACACACACGCACACACACACAAACACACACGCACACACACGCACACACACACACACACACACACACACACACACATACAGCCAGAGAGACGCCGCTAACAGGATTTAGCAGCAGACAGACAGCAATAAAATGCGACAGTACCTGTGAAGCAGAGTCATTTTCAGCCTGGTATGTTCCACTAACAGGCCACAATGAGCTTCTACACTTCAACAAAAACACGACTACAGAGATAAATGTCTGGAAATACATCATGTTGATTGCTGTGACAACTAGTGCTCCATGTTGTAAAAGTCTGCTACATTTGCAGATTTGTCTGTGTGTATTGGAAATTCCTCAAATACTGTATTCAAACAAATACACAAAGGAAAGAAGAAGAAGAGGAAGTGTTTTTTGTTTTTGTTCCTGCATCGGCTTCGGTCTGTGGTTTTATGCTGCGGATGTTTTATGAGTCTGTGGTGGCCAGCTGGGACAGAGCACTGATGATGGACTACACCAACAGGCTCATAAAAGTGATTCAGAAGGTGGGACTCCTGAGGTCCTCAGGGTGAACTTGGACCTTCTGCATGTAATCGTCAAGTGGATGATGTTTGTCCAAAAACACAACAAAACTCCTCTCCTGTCATGGCAAAAATCCACCTGCGTCAGCGTATTGCCCTGAGGAACGCATTCACCCAGAGAGGGAGAACGATGACGTGCAGGAGATAGGAGATCCTTTACTCCTGTTCATCCCAGTAAACTGTTGGGTAGTACAAAGGGTTCTAAAAATACAGACAACGTTTACTTCTGACACTCTCACTCTGTTTCATTTTCATCATCGCAAATATCTTCCAGCGTTGAAGACACAGGTTCACCACCCGACGTGTGACACTGATACTCATGTTGAGGAGAGAACAAGATTTGAACGCTGCAAAAAAATCTGTCAGAGCTCCTGAAAAACTGGCAGAGGAGACAGCCGGAAAACGACCACAACATTCAAAAGTGTGTATTCATTTCTAGCGTAGAGCAGAATTAGCGGAACATAACATTGATGCTTCAGCATCTCACCCCAGGTACATCCAGCTCGCCGTTGGGGAACCGGATGTACGGTGGTGCGTTGGTCAAATAAATGTTTGGTCCCCTCAAACTTAAGAAGCTGAGAAAGCACATTTAAATATATCCACAAAAGTATTGATTACAAGTCGTCTAAAAACAATCTGCAGTAGACGAAAAATCTGCCGAAAAAGTTTTATTTGCTCGGCAGACAAGGAAGTACCCATGCCAGTGTTATTGGTGAATGTCAGCGCCACCTTCAGGCCTGGAGTATGAACTACAGCCTGTCTGGCCATTTCCAAATGATATGATGATGGTGATGATGATGATGATTTGGGAGCAAATGATCTTGACACTGCGCCAAGGAAGACGGAGGAAAAAAAGGTTTCAGCTCGGCCATGGAGCAGGAAGACGAAGACGCAGCAGCAGCAGCGTTTTCTCAGTCACAAGTACAGAGATGAGTGCAGTGGAGTGTTCCCCTACATGGAACAGATGATATGATTTGTAAGAATATCAGTGTGTGAAGCTTTATTTTAGGTTGAAAAAATATTTGAGAACTAGCCCAACCTTGTTCTATTACTGGTTGTTAAAATTTGGATAAAATTTCTGTTTTTCAGTTTCCCCACCTGACAAAGTGCAATCCACTTCTCCAGGCTGGAGTCGAACATTCTGGAACGCCTGCTTAGATGGGGCCCTGGCATCGGTAATGACTAGGTCCAATCAAAGTGACTCATGTGTTTATCTACAGTCCAGTCCTGTTGTGTTTACTGACCAGCTGTGGTCATTGGTAATGATCATCCCCCCTGAAACAGTGATACAACAGTGGTTTACGTGAGCTAGCGATGAATGAATGCTCGCAGCTCTGGTGCATGACGGTAAAGTAATACTCCTCATGCATGGTAAGTTAGAGTTGCTAAGGAATTAATGGTTGATCAGTAACTTTCTCCTGTCAACATCATCCAGATGTTAGTCCTCATCCTTTTCTACTTGGAACTAATTAGTGTGTTTATCTATTTGGAACTAATTAGTGTGTTTATCTATTTGGAACTAATTAGTGTGTTTATCTATTTATTGTTTTCTGGTATTTTATTTCTTTTTATGTGGGTGTTATTCTTAGTTAGTCAATAAACATAGATATAGATTTACTCATTCTTGGCTGTTTCCTGTGTGCACAGAGACATGATCCATGGAATCTAAAAGATCACCTTAGCAGCCCACTAATACTAATTGTGTTATTGCTTCAAGGTTATGCACAATAAACTGCTACCGCTGCTAATGTTGCCCATACTCATGACACATACACATACTCAAAACATACTCTCTAGTTTTAGTTTAGTTTTGCTACTATAGTTAAGACCAATTGTCAAAAAACAGAGTGAGCGGGGAGGCTGCTCCCGTCAAAGCAGCTTGTACTGAGAAGTGTGTGTTTTGTTTGTGACGCACGCGCTGTCTGTGATCATGATAATGACAACCTCACTGCTTCAAAGCCTGAAGTGTGCCGTGGGTTGACTCGATGGGAGCCTTTAAACAGTGAGCTTGTTTACCTGAAGGGGAACTATTGCCAGAATAAAAGCTACCACATGAAGATAAGACACGCACACACACACACACACACACACACACACACACACACACACACACACACACACACATTCCAGCATGATCTGGAGAAGAATCATGTCTTTATTCACTATCAACGACACAAACACACACACACACACACAAATGTTCAGGTATGCACAGAGGTACAAAACCCATCAGTCTTACATAACACACACACACACACACACACTCACACACCTGATCAAAGGGCTCGGCCAGGGAACCTCTTGCAGCCAATTTGTGCAGCTGTCAGGGTTGGGCTGATAGTGGGCTGTGCATGTAATGTGTCAGGGAATGTGATAGGGAAGTCCTTTGAAACATTCAAATCTCCTCTGCGCTCCCTCACTCGCTCACTGTCAACTTCAGCTCCACTGCTGCTCTATCTCTTGCTCTTTTCACCTCTATCCTTCCACTTCCCACATACCGACTCTATATTTCTTCCTCCCTCACACTTAGCCTCCTCTCCTCGTCTGTGCGTCTTTCTTTTGAAGGATTACGCCGCAGTCGGAGTGTGTGGACTGAAGGCTGCCTCTCAGCTGGTATTGTTGACACATTTAGTACAACCGGAGCAGCTCTCGCAGTGGGGAAAAGGCTCCGAGGCAGCGACACAAACTGTCACACAAAGCAAACACAGTCACCGGGTTTTCAGGAGATTTCATGCATGGCTGAGACGTGTGAGCGATTGCTGCACAGCGACACACACGTGCACGATAAGGCAACCTGATGTGTGCGTATTTCACCGTGGTGGTGAATTACACAGAAGAGGCAAACAAGTTAAGGGTGTTTTCATATCGGGTAAAACGGACTCACGCAGTGCCCGAGTGACACTGTATCCTCCTTCCAGTCCATTCCTGATCAGCCTGCAGGTTCACAACACTGTCCCGTAGTCCAGCACATTGCTGTATTGTGCACCCGCTGTGAGCACGACAGCAGCAAACATCAAGTAAAGATGTGGTGGAGCCAGAATCAGAACCTGCTTTTGTTGCCAGGTATGTGTCGGTGTAAGGTGACAAACGTAGCATAATAATATAAAACGATGAACAAACACACACTAATCTAAACTAAAATGAAACTGACAGTTCTACATTCAATGAGACAACTGAGGCTCTCTTCCACCAGCCCGACATACTGTTGATTTCTGTGTCAAACCCATGTCGTCCCCACGGCGTGGGCCGACATGCACCTCTCCAGAAACGTCGCTACGTGTCGCAAAGACTCCGACCTCCACGGACGACAACATCTGTGAGCGTCACGTGACCTTCTCAGCTGCCCCAGTGGAGTCAGCAGACACGAGGCGACCGTCCTGAAGGTGAATTATACACAGCACAAACCAGCTGTGAGCCCAAACCAGAGGTAGAAGCAACGCCGCCTCCTCCTGGAAACAACTGCTTTGTCATCATTTCTAACCATCCTATGTGAGCGTGTACCCATGCATCTTTGCAAAGTGTGTAGGTGATTGTGTTAAACTTCTCTGGTTGCCGAGCGAACAGCTGACACACAACCCAAACCAGACTTTTGTCAGCCAATCAGCCGCATTCGCCCATCCGATGAACTCGGCTTTTACTCTCTTCCCTTTTGTTTTTAGATTCAGGTCTTACAAGTCGCACACATTACTCATACTCACACACCGGCAACAAAGCACAAATGCATACACACACACACACACACACACACACACACACTTGAGAGCGTGGTTTATAAATAGACCTCTTGTCCCTTGAGAGTTCTCTTCTTTCCAAAAAATGTGTTGCTCCTGGAAAGCCTCCCAACACACACTCACAGATGAACTGGACTCTTTTTTTCCCTCAGGAGTCCAGTAAATGTATTCTGACCTTTACTGTCCTGCATTGTGTCGCCGTTGTATAAATGTGAGTGGATCAATCAAGAAAGATTCAGACGCAGCAATGAAAAAAAACAGACATGGAGACAAATAATACGGGGTAAATGGGCGTGAAACGTCACAACGATGGGTGACACTGACTTCTTCATCAACACGCATCTCTGGCAAACGCTTCATGAACATTTGATACGACGTAAGACATATTTCCTCCCCTATCGACAACCTTTCAAATATGCAGCCGCACGATGTGAACGCTTTACAAAAGGATGAATGGAGGTGAAAGCATGAAAACTCTCAGAGAAAAGACGTTTGAAAGTCCCTGAGAGGGATGAGTTTTAGGTGAAAGGTAGGAAGGAAGGAAGGGATAAAGAGATGGATAGGAGTTAGGGTGGCGGGGGAAAGAGCAGAGACATGTCAAGGAGGGAAAAGAGGGAAAGAGGATGGGACATGTGAGAAGAGAAAAAGGGCGACATTTGAGAGAGGGCTCTTCCGGCCTCATCTGATACTTCCTGAAACACAGAGGAAAGAATGCTGGCTATTTATAGGTCCGCCGCCGGAATCCGGTATAAAACACACAGCAGCAGAAGGATTTAACAAACATGGCTCCCGTCATGATACCGTCCTCACCTGTAGATTCCACAGACGGCTAAATTAAGCCTCAGCTTTGATTACCACGTCTGTTGAAAAATGCAAACTGGTGACAGCCATCATTGTGACAGTTGTACATTCACACCTAACAATAATAATAATAATAATAATAATAATAATAATAATAATAATAATAATAATAATAATAATAATAATAATCATAATAATAATAATAATAATAACAATCATAATCATAATAATACAAAAAATAAAAATAATAATACAAATAAAAACACAAATAATAATAACAATGTAAGAACAACGTTTACATATTGTAGGTGGTGTAGTGGAGATTGCAGCAGTATAAATCGCCATCATGGAAACAGGTCTGATAATATCCAATGTGACAGCAGTGCGTCAAGGATGCTGAAACTGACACAAATTGATCCCACAGAGGCACAAAAAAACATACATGTATATGTGGTGTATATAAATGTTTATGTTTCTTCCTTATTTAATTTAAAAAGTCCATGTGTATGGGGGAGAGGTGTGCTGGACCCTCCCTGACAGAACTACTGCAGTGTTTTACATGTACATACTTATGCGCAGTAAAAGCTAGAGGTACAGTTTGTGATTAGCTCTAGGGGCTAAAATGACATGTCTGGGGAAATCACACCTGGACTTGTTTCATAAAATCATTTCCAGCTCAGGGAACTGAGCTCAGAATACGATCTCATTCATGAAGTGCACTGATAATTAAGTCTGACGGTGTGAAGACATTTGTCATCAAGGGCGTGTTTCATGAGGTCAAATGTAAAATAACTGCACTTTATGCCAAGTGAAGGATGAAAAACCCTCGAAAAATATTGAGATATATGAGACAGAGAGAGAGAGAGAGAGAGAGAACACACCAGACCAATTAGTGCATTTAACACAGCTAATACTAGATTTAACAACACCCTCAGGCTCATCCGGTCATTTGCAAAATCTGAAATATATAAATAACTGGACGTTGTGTGGATGAGTGATCCGTCGACGCAAATGAGAAGAACATTTACACTCGGTCTGTTTCCCACATATCACTTTTGTCTCCATCCTCCGAACCCCAAGGACCACATTTGTCCCCTAAACCTGTGCTGATGGCAGAAGATACTGAGCGCTCCAAAGTGTTACTAATAACTATTGAACGCATGTGTCAATGCCATTAAATTGTGGTTAGTAAAGGAAAACGTCGTGGTTCGGGCCGCTGCTTTCCTGTTGACTCTATGTACGCACACACACACACACACACACACACACACACGTATTACTCCACATACCATGTTTGTTCAGAGACATTCTGGACCGGCGGTCGTAAATGTCAGGAGGGTTTGTTTGGATCATCCAGCCAGACCTCCCATCCATCATGGACGTCCTTTGTTCCTCGTCTAATTACAATGCTGAAAGCATGTTGTCATGTAAAAATAGGTTGTTCTGGGCTGATTACAACCTCACAGTCATTGTGTTGGCAGAACTGTCTCGTAAAAATTCTGGAGTGTTGCGCTCTTTCTACAAGAAAGTCGTGCGTGTATGAACTAGTGACTCTGATTAGCCGTTGGTTTCTGTCTGTGTGTCTGTCACCCCCCCCCCTTTGCAAACGGCTCCTTCCTCTGTCCTCGGTCACTGAGGTTACTTCCCAGTGGAACGGCATGTTCCACTCATCTACCTCTCTATCTTGTGTCAACAACACTTGGGCTCCAATAAACAAGTTGCACAAACATGCCAGGAGGACGCGCAGTTTGGGTTTGGTGCTGACTGACCCGGTGGGAGATGACGAGATAATGGAGCTTGATTGTGCGATGCTGAATTCCTGGGGTTGTGTATCGGAGGGGGTTATAGAGAGTGAGAGACACGCTGAACATTTGAATTACCATGACCATGCATGGCCTGAAGATGACTTTACATTTTACAGTCGATCTGCTGAAAAAAGCTGCTACGCTTTTCCAAAGAATCGAGGAGAAGAGAACATGACAGGATATAAACAACACAACACGTGTTGTCAGACGAAGTTCTGGTTAGAAAATGTGAATTTTAACAGTGTGGAGGAAGTCACGGTTTACAGTAGACGTGTGATGTTTCAGTGTACATGTGAACTTTTAATCATTTTCTACTCTGACTCTTTTTAATCTCTGTTGTTTTGTGTCTTTTGTCGTGAAGCACTTTGAGCTGCATGTGTTGTGTCTCTGGCCTTGTTGCTCGATTCCAGGCCTGAAGATCTTTCCGTGTGGAGTTTGGATGCTCTCCCCCGTGTCTGTTTCTGAGTTTTCTCCGGGTACTCCGGCTTCCTCCCACCTCCAAAAGCATGGGTGTCTGTCCTCCCATGTTGTCGATCCGTAACTGGCTCACAAACGTCTTTGTAATGTATCTGTATCCAACTCTGTACGCTGCCTCATACATACCTGGATGTGAAGCCAGTGGACATATTTTAAAGTTCCACAAGAACTAAAGGTGACTTTGTGTGTTGCTTTTTTTAACTGTGTGTGTGTATATTTACAGTGTGTACATATATAATACACTATATTCTTCCTTCTTAATTGCATGACCTCTGGCATATAAGTTACTGAGGGGGGGGTAGTATGCAAATTAAAAAGGAGCTTTGCAAAAAACCCTCTTTTATTATGTATATTTATGCAAATGACACATTGGTTTATTCAGGAAAGTCATCGCTGCTCCTCCTCTCGTTGCCCCCCCGGTCAATGTTGCAGCCCTGCCGTGTGCATGATGAGCAGTTTTAGACATAGACGTGTGCGCGGGGAAAGTCTGGAGGTTTTAGGGTTCCGAGGTGACAGTCGTTGAAGCTCAGTTACAGATTTCAGTTCCATCAACAGTAACTCTTTGTCACTAATGAACTCAGGAGAAGTCCTGTTGAGGTGGACTGTTTTCTACCCACCATCATTATCACCCTCCATCCCTCTTTATCTCACCGTCTCCTTCTTGCATATTGATAATCTCATCTCGCCCAGCATGTCCCTCGTCTCTTAGCTCTTGGTCTTTTTGTTCTCCTCCTCCTCCTCCTCCTAAATGTCCGCTGTCGTCCTCGGTGTCTCTCCTCGTTCCGTCGCTGACACCTTCTGCCTTTGCTTTCTTCCCCCTCGTCCATCATCTCTTTTCCTCTCGTCTCGTATGCTCGTATTCCCCCTATCCGCTGCCCTGCTCTCCTCCTACACATTGCAGGAGATTAAAATATGAGGAAACAATCAAGTTCTATTAACATATGAACGGGGGCCGACAGGCAAATGCAGACACACAGAGCCGAGGAAATCCAGCGCAAAGGATTTTTTCGTCTTTTTTTCTTCATACCAGGAATGACTTTTTACCATATTTAGCTGAATGAGACAGAACAATACTCCGGCAGTCCTTTCAGCCAGTCAAATTACCATCAGAATATGAGAGGGCAGGAGAATAAGAGAGAATGCTCCTATAGCGTCAGGTCAGAGAATGAGACTATAGAATAAGCGTGCAGACAGAATAATATTTCTCCGAGGCAACAAGAACCTGAAAGGATCGGAATTGCTTGGGTGTTAGGTTTGTCATTTCATAATAACAATATGAAACGAAATAAAACAGCATGTTTGGGGGGGTGGGGGTGGGGGGGTATTCGCTCATTAGTGAATCAATTAAAATGTGTGGAAGCGAATCACAGGTTGTGTCATACAGTGGGTCGTATGGAAATTAGAGGGAACAGAAGTAGCAACATATTCCATACAGGGGCTCTCTTATCATTATGAAGGTAAAAACCTCTGTCGGAGCCCAACCAATCAAGACATCATTTACTTCAGTGTTTGCCATGCACAAGTCTAGGGTAGCACGGCGGTGGAGACATGTAGTGAAGAGAGAAGAGGAAAAAAAACATCATGAGAGTGAACGGCAGAAATATCAACCAGGTAAACTGTGTCTTCTCAGCAAATAACAGGTAATACAGCACCAGCCAGAGTGAAACACAAAGCAGGCTACATATCAGGGGCAGTTGGCTGGTTTTGAACAACGAGCTTGTGCGTGAACATGCACTTGTTGGAGCGTCATGACATGACCCTGGTGCTTCCCACCACCCACTTGTTTTGGTCCCGTGTTTGAGGTCCAGTCACCAATAATGTGCTGTAATTGACTTCAGCAGGGACAGTGCACGGTAAAACAGTGAACTTGTGAAATGATGACAGACAGAACGCAACAAACTGTCATTGATTAGTGGTAAAATATGGAATTTAAAATGACATGGACATTATGGACGTTCTACCAAGATGGATGCAGAGACCATCCCCCAGTTTTAAAAACGGAGCGGCAGCCAAGAACGGCAGGAACCCAGCTGGTGTTTGAGCTATCGAGGCGGTTTCTGACAAACTATCACGTTACAGTGTGTTGACGGGACAACAGGAGGCACAACGTCAGCGTGAGGAACCACATGTGGCGTCTTCAGTCTGCAGCCGTGGTGGGAGGTGATTGTTAATTCAACGTCAGCGCCGTGTCAGTGCAAATATTCACAGAACAGGGATCAGATCAATGCTACAGCACCCTTTTATTGGTTTTTGTTTTGTTGAGTACAATTGTCAAATTCTAGAGTTTATTTGTCTCAATGTGAACTGAGGAATGGATTTTGGACAAAAAAAAGAGGAGAAATGTTAAATAGTTCTAGTTTAATGATGATAAACAATAATGCTGATGTAATGCTGATGTTGATCCAGCTCACTTACTAATATGCACATATTTAATTACCTCCACCAAGGAGCATTCGCTACTATTTATGCTTCTGTTGGCGGAAAATAATCAACAGATTCTCAAACTCGATTATGAAAAATCATCGAGGCAAACAGGCATTGACTCAAGCTCAGAGGACTGGGTGGCACGTCTCAACCACAAGCATCGGCTGATACATGCAGTCGCTCGCTAACGTTCATGTAAGTGAAGGAAGGTGTTGATGATGTTTACGACTCACACCTACTGACCTGCGACGGCAACGGAGTGTAAACGAACACACGCGATCCTCGCCGTCGCACATTAATTATTGTGTTTCAACAAAGAAAGAACATATGACTGACTGCTCGATTAATAAATGAAATTATCGGCGGACACTTCTTCACAGCAGGAACATGATCGTCATCAAATGACTGGTAGCAATTCGATAGCGTCGTCTTCCTGAGCAGCTCAGTAGAGAACAAACACATTCGGCAGCACGTTGGATGGATTCAGGTCGATTCAGACGTAAACGGATCTGTGTTGTTGAATCAGTGTGTTTTTTACTTACAGGCTTGACTAATGAAACCCAGTTCAATATGTCCCCCTCCTCCAGACGGAGCAGGTTCCTCATCTGTTCCTTGTCTGCTCTGAGGGTCACAGACCATCCATTGTGGCTCTGCTTCCTCTATCGCTGTGTCCCTTCCTTCTTCCTGTTTCTGTCCTGACTCTAATTAAATTCCTTCATCAAACCTGAGAGGAGCAAATACTCAGGTAGGGGGACGAGGAGGGAGGGATGAAAGGAGGGAGGAAGAGATCAGAGTGCAAGAGCATATTGAGCGGAATCCAAGCCTGCTGACTGAGATCAGATGATGATCTGAGGATATCTGGAGGGAAAATCCATAATAGGGCATTGCAACAAAGATAGAACTCAATGATATTTTTTTCCTCCTCCCGGTGGAAGATTAGACAGAAACATGCAAGAAAAATATGTGGCCGATAGCAGAAGGTAACCAGCCCAGCAGAGTAAATATCAGCCACAATAATTCTCACACTCGTGTGCACTTTGCCGTTGAGCCCAAAGTCACAGTTCATACTCTGTTGAGTGTGTTCCAACAATATAGAATAAAAAAGGAATTCAAAGCACCGCAGGTCCATTTCAACCGTGTAAAAGGGCGGCGCGGAACTTTCCACAGGAAATTCTGCACAAAGATAAAAAAGCCCACTGCTGAAAACATTTAGGTCTCGAAAAAACATTTTCACCCAGTATTCTCTGTTTCTCCTTTGAGAGAGAAGAGACACAGCAGTTTACATTTATATTTGGAAAAAAAACAGCATCGAGTTCTTCATCGAATCAGTCAACAGACATGGTTTGTCCATTCAAGAGAACAACGCAATTCACGACACAATTCACCGATCATAACCCAGACGCTCGTGTGCGCTCGCATGGATTTAACAGCCTGATCAAATTACCTGGGAAAGGTTAAAAGTATCTATTACCGGGTAACATGCTTTTGCTATTGAGCACTGGGGGAAACTGAATGCAGCTGCACGGAACAATCAGACCCAGGAGGCATCAATATACAACAATATTTGGAGGAAAAAACACAAATGGGAATAAAAAAAATGGTTACAGGGAACAAATGCAAGGCAGAAAGTAGAGAGAAGGAAGGAAGTTGTATTCTGAAAGTATGTTCTGTGTACTCGCTGAGCATCGGCCGAGTGACAAGAAACAATTGAACATTTTAACTTTGTGGACTCCTTTTTTTGTTTTTCTTGTAATGTTACTACAGAGAAGGAGAAGGCAAAGCAGGACACCTGCAGTATCTTCTGGTAAAGGTCAGACAAGGACACCGAGACAAACGGGTAAACAGGAAACCACGAGGGACAGCAGACCAAACAGAAGTCACAAGAAGACGTAGAGGGAAGGGAGGTCGGTTTGATAGGACGGCGGAAAAACAAGGGAAGGGCTGGGAAAGGCCACCAGAGAGGTCACTTCTGCTGTAAATAATTTATCCTTTAAAAATCATTCCGCGGACTTAATTGGTGCCGTGGCTTAATCCTGAAGCACTCACACACCTCGGGGAGCCTCTTAGCAGCCCCTGAACCGGCTAAATTGGCTGCAGCGTATAGCGGCACAACACAGGTTCCCTCCAGGTGATACGATCGAAACGGCAACAGCAGCACGCCTGTCTCACGGATCTAAGGAGGACACTTCTATGTGTGTCGCTGCCGCATGCTGTCACACTCGCACCAGGAATGTGATGGTGAATTAGAATAACTTGACGCTCGCCACCTTGACTGGTGCTTAGCCAGATAAACACTTGGGCTATAATTTGCATTGAGCGCCGTAAGGTCAACGAGGGCGTTCTGCATGACTCGTGTGAGCGTCATTCATCTGATGGATTGATTTAGCACGGAGGAAGATGATTGGCTCTCTGTGGCTGTGGCTCCTGGAGGAAACAAGGTTTCGCCTTCTGAGCGCTCACGAAATTCTTCGATATCCTCAGCTTGTTCTTTCTGATTTACACGTGATTTATTAAAAGAGCCTTCACAAGGACTTGTGGCGTTACCTTGCGGTGCTGCTGTGAGGGAAACACACTCGTTGAATGTGTCTGTCGAAACCCCAAATCTTTCTACACCTTGTTTCAGAGGGAGTTGGCAGATTGTCACTGCTAGCGTCTGAGCTTTCGTCCCCATTCTGTATTCATTTCTCCTGACATACCTCACACTCACTCACTGCCTAAGTCTTACTGTCTTCAAGAAAAAACTCTCCCACTGCTGCACTGGTGCTTTGCTTTGCTGAATCACGAGATGCGAAGGTGCTTTGTCATAGGTCGAGGGAGAAGGCACCGTTGTGACAAAACACACACAGTAAGCTGTCATGCAAAGTATTTAACACGTATTCCTTCCAACATTGTCTTGAGCAGTCCAGCTGAAGGCTCCCTGACAGCGTTCTCTCTGTGCCTCAAGGTTGATGAGCACATCTACCACCCCCACACATCCCATCCTCACACATCAGCTCAACGTGGAGATAAGCTGCTATCTGCACCACATTGTCTCCTACACCACCGCTACCTGCTCTCCAGAATACTGAGACATTACACCGATACACACGTCTTTCTATGATTCATCTGTCAGCTGCTGTTGATAACCGCCGGGTCCACACACTGACTTCTTTATTAGTTTTGTCAGATCTACCATCGAGTACTCCTCAGAGCAGCAATGAAATTACAATTAGCTGTACAGAATCCGCCGAAACTATTTATTGGGAGACTTTTGAACATCTGGGTCATTGACGCCCTCTGCACATGTCAGTGACTCCTTGTTTTTCACTGCTGGATCAATCCTAGAATGTCTTTTGGGTGGTGGTGATTTGATTCGTATCATTTGTTCTGACGTGCATTGTCTGCCAATGCCTGCAGGAGGAGAATCAATGGAAGAGGACTCAGCGTCTGTTCACAGCTCCACTGTCTTGTTTCATTTTGATGAACCACCCACCTGAGCATCTTTGTATTTTCAAGAAATTCAAAGAAAATGGGAACACGGCACATATTCATCACATATTCATCACTGAACTTCCACGAAACAGTGACACACTACTGGAGCTCATTAACTATGAACAAACCAGTGGACCAATCACATGGGTCTATCTGATGTAGGCGGGGTCAGAGCCAGGTATAGAGTATGTGGGCGGGGCCTAACAGGATCACAACAGTGGTTCTGTGCACAACAAAGATGGCTGGTGCTGATGAAGAGCGGCCGTTTGAATCGTCTTTGGCGTCAACAGAGTTGGATACTTCAGCCAAGGACCTGTTCCACTCCATCACCGTCTCTCCATCAAACTCTTCCACTCTTCTCCAAAACACAGTCTGACACTGGCTCGTTTCTCTGACCGTTTGTTGCTCTGATTGGTCGCAGCGCCGCTGTAGGCTTTTGACGTGCACCCGAT
The DNA here is from genome assembly GCA_901007665.1 of Aeoliscus strigatus. Classification (NCBI taxonomy): domain Eukaryota; kingdom Metazoa; phylum Chordata; class Actinopteri; order Syngnathiformes; family Centriscidae; genus Aeoliscus; species Aeoliscus strigatus. The sequence goes on along the minus strand of CAAKHB010005577.1, from coordinate 54,191 downwards.
GGTGCCGTCCGTTGAGTTGGGAAGGACATCGCTTGTGACCAGAACTGAATCTTTTGTCTCTTAAGTTGTTAAATGTCTCTTAATATTTAGAAGACATGAATATATCTTTAAATAGCAATTTAGAAAAAAATAATAATAGCACATTGTTCTGTATATGTGCACGATTTGGTGAAAAAACACATTGATATATAATACAGTCTGTAAATATGCTGCTGTCGACATCTTCTTTCCTGTTCAAAGTTCTTTGCAATGCACGAGCACAAAGGCAGCAGCAGCAGTTTGAACTCCTCAGGTCAAACATCCACCACATCATGACATCGTTAGTGGTAAACAACATTCATCTGTCACTTGAAGACAATCTCTGCATTAGATCTAATTGCGTGCAATTTGTTGTATGCGGTTACTTCAGTTTACCCACAAGACCCAGCGTGGCACCTCGGAATCTGTACCTCGGCTATTTGCATTTTCACCTTGAGAGTTAGATTCCCAGAGTGAGATAAAAACTAGTCAGAGTTGCCGCAGTCCAAAAATCACCTAGACAGCGAGGTTATCAGGCAGACCCTGGCACCATGGGAATGCGTACTGTCTCACAAATCCTATTGTACCATGAAATGTCACAGCACATTAGCTACAAGAGGGATTACCCTTCCTTGAAAGTAAAAAGCAGGAGGGAGGGAGCCGTTGTGGGGAGGTAGAGACACCGAGGGAGGAGAGAATTATGCACAGCGAATGTGGAATTCTGCTGTAAACAGGTACGTGTGGCACGAGTAGACACTGCATCACGTTTAGGGCCTCAGCACTCATCTCGTCGCCACCCTGAGGCGTGTGTTTCACCGCTGAGATTGTGGTCTGAAAGAGATTCCGTGGAAGCGTTCGGTGACAAATCGACGAATAATACATGCGCACGCCAAACTGCGCCCACTGAGTTTGGATGTGAGCCACATTGATCATGACAAATCATCTAACCAATGAGAAAACGAGGAGAGAATCTGTCAGATAAAACCAATACGTGGAAAATGGATTTAGTGTGTATTTTTCAGAGTATAAGTATGTAATAGCCATAATGCCCATAGCTCCACTGTTCTCTGAACTGTACAGATGTACAAGGAGGCACAAGGAGGGTTACACATCTGGTTCAGATGCATGTCAGAGTCCTTATTGAAACAACATTTTCACAATATATCCAGCACAAAATATATGGATGTGATATACCAACAGTTTAAATCACATTAGGTCAACGGAGCACGGAGATGTTAACCCGTTCATGAGAAACATTCTATCAAGAGGCAGGTCACAGAGGTGTATGGGTCCAAAAAATTGACGGGGCAGCCATGGCGTTCAAAAGAAGGAGTTAAAAAAAAGAACAAATTCTATCAATGTCCATGTTTTTAAATCGTTTTTCAGGAAGAATCCGTTCTGTGGTTAAAACTATTAGTTGAGCCTCTCCCACCATTGGCCAGCAGAGAGTGTCACAGAGAGTGCACGGGGCTTTACACGGTGATTCAAGCTGGTCTGAGGCCACATGCAGGGACGTAACACTGCATCACGGGGACATTTAGGATCCATGTGTGGTCACAAAGTGAAGTACAGCACCGGGACTAAATTACTCATTGTTTTGTTTGTCCAATTAATGGTTTTGTAGGACTTTGTTTTTGTGTTGGAGCAGCGGATCACTGTTGAATTTCCTCTTCAGGATAAATTGAATTGATCTAATATGACCGCTGAGATCCGTTGCACTTTTTCTGTGATTTAAGATTTCCCAACCAGTCTGAGCTGTGAACGTCCCTCTTTGCGTAAAGACTGTGTTCAGCCCCCGTGTGCATCAAATGATCCTGCCGGTGCCTCGGAGTACATCCACCGAAGGACACAGACAGAGAAACACACGTGGCTTAACTATGGCTGGGACGCAGAGCTCAGTTGGCAGACGGAGACCAACAGCTTGTGGCTGTACTTTTCAAGGAAGCTAGAGTCTGTCTCTTTCGCTTTGTCTCTGTTTTTCCTCTCCACTTTTGCCAGCCTCATTTCCGTTTATGTCTGGGTTTGTCGCTCTCTAGCGATTGAGCTCGATTGACGGCTGTAAAATCCTGACGACAGGTGCTGAAAGGTGAATCGTTGTCTCATAACTTTCATGGCTTACGTTGTTTGTCCAAGTGAGGAACACGGCAGGTATGAGCAATGATGAAAACGTCATCGCGCAGAGGGCAAAAGTTGAGACGTACTTGTAGTGATTTGGAAAAACTGCAGAATTTAAAAGATCCAAGCACAGAAAGGACTAAATGACCATTTTATATGTGTATTTACTTCTTACAAGCAGAGGGCTCCTATACCAGACTCACTGCTTTTAAGCTTATTACCGAAGTGCTTCAAACCTCCTCCACTGACTCTGACTTATCTGTGTCCATGCCCCCTCTCACTTTGATCCTCTGCTTCCTCCGCTGAACTTATTTTCATTGCTGTAATGAACACTTTAGCAAGGAGTAATTAAGCAGCGTCCATCCAGCTGTACACTCTTGTACTCTCTGCAGTGTTCCTGAGCGTTGGAGTACAGTTGCGTGTGGAGGACGCGTCTAGCCACGCTGTTGTAACGTGTGTGTTCTTGCTCTGCTTCCAAATTCCAGACAAACATTCAGTCATTCAGATCACCTTAGACACACACAAACACACCTCTTATCAAGAATATTTGATATACCACAACTTACTGCCGTGTAGTAAGATTCTATCATTGTTGAATAATGCAAAAAATAATTCTTCATTCGAGCCTTCCCTGCATAAACCTACGCAGTGAAATACTGGACAGTGGACAAGTCAAACATCGAAAAGGAACTGGTAAAAATGATCAGCTTGTTGAAGATTTCAGTCTAAAACCAACATCACCGGGTTGGATTCACTTCCTGTTCTCTACTGACCGAAGGAAAAAAAAGACACACATCATTGATTTCCTCTTGAGACAGACTCCGAGGACGGAGCGAGACCTCTGCTGAGAGGATAATTCCAGGGGTGGTATTGGTGAGAGTGCTACAGTTAGTATTTTCTGACACAGCAGTGCCCTGAATGCCCCTCCTGTCGTCCTTCGAGCCGCCACCGCATCTAATCTGGCAATTGACAGTTGCCGTGTGTGTGTGTGTGTGTGTGTGTGTGAATTCAAATGAATCCAATGCATATAAATGCGGTGCGTGTACTATGTATTTAATACTGGTACTATGCATACCATAGCATACCAAACCAGACAGCTTCTCGTATCGCCACCCTTTGACCACCTAACGTGCTTCATAATAACTGTTTCCTGGTGTTTTGTTCAGGATTCTTTATCATCCTTGTAACTGCATCTGTTCCAGCCAGTAAAAGAAGGATGAAATCTATGTCCAAGTCAAATGTACATGTATTACTCAGCTGCACGTATTTACTGCTACATCGCTATGATACAGCAAAGACAAGACCTCTTGCCACCTACGAATCAATGAGACAAAGGGGATTTGGCCGTTAATGAGACTTCTGACACCCAGTACTTGTTTTTTAATATCAATACAATATTTCATATGTGGGTTGTATTTCTATATTTGTTGTAAATATTCACTGAGGAAGAAAAAAAAAATTAAGAACCAGAAAAAGATTCAGATCCAGTGGAACTTATTGGAACAGTGTTGAGATGAGTCAGTCACCAGTCTCCAACTCCAAAACAATCCAGATGGCAGCAGAAACCCTGAGATGTTCCCACGACTTTAAATATGCAGCGTGCACTTACTGTATAACGTCAAGCATTGGTCGGAACAATCCTTTAAAGCCCCGCATTGGTGTGCACGGACCCAAAGCTGCTGCTCCCTCTGAATGCAGCAGCCTAGCAGGAAACGGAACGCGCATACACCAAGATGCTCACATACATGCACATGGAGGTGCTGCCTCCGAGGTTCTCCATTATTCACACAGGAAGTTTAATCAATGAAATATGCAAAGTGCTGCTGCGCACATGTCGCAGACAAATGTTTCTGTCTCCTGTAGTTCAGCACAAACAACTTCACGGCAACTGAGTTACGCGATGAACTGTGGAGGGGCTACGAAAGACGACAGTAATTTACTCAAGTTCCACTCTGGTGTTGCCACCGTACGAAATCCTATAGACTCGTTGCACAGACGCCATAAAGGTGAAACCTGAGCGAACAAATGCACTGTCTCAGCTGCCTTGGCTAAAGAGCAGTGAAATACACGTTCAATATTTAAAAAAAAAGCAGGAGGGCAGACGACTTGTCACATTTCACAAGCACTGTTACCGCGTTTGAAGCCGCTATGTTGTCGGTTCGAGTTAAATCAACTGCACACCTCAAGCATTTTCAAACCACTTATCATGTTATTTTTACCCTCGACTGTCAGTCTCCTTCACACATGGAGACTGAAACGGACAGACGGTTGCGCAAGCTACTTTACTAATGAACTGTTATATGCTGGAGACGACTGACTTTAAACAGTGGGGTGCACGGAGGAGGGGGTTGGTGGTGGTTGGGGGGGAGGGGGGGATTACTTCATATTCAGCCTCCCACGAACACAAAGTGCAAGGCTGGACATGTTTTAAAAGAAGCCGGAATGAGGGAAAAAAACAGCTGGAATGTTGTAATCTATTTTCATTTCCTCTGCCGAGTGTAAGAATCTGGGGCATGAACGTCTAATCTCGTCAAAAAATACCCTCGTTCAAGGCATGTCGTCATCTGATGGGCATGCACGTGGCTCCCTAATGAGATACTCAATATACGGTGAGAAAGTATGTGGGGGGGGGGGCCCCACATGGTTCTCTGGAGCACCAGATCACTTCTTGAGCGCCACTAACTGAGCACAAAACATGGGGCTATTGGGTTGAAATCGTCACATTTTATTTGTTTAGCGCCAGTTCACAACGTGAAGTCCAATAGTCTCATACAGGTACCAAAAGGACAATGAAATACGTGGGTGAAATCCGAGCTGCTCGTGTTCCTGTTCATCACAATATACAGAGCACACACAACAGACGGACGTATCAGGTCGGAAAAAATCGTAACAACGTTCCCACTGACAACAAATCAAACAGCTTTGTGTCCATTTCCGTGACTCACACACACAGACGTGCTTAAAACAGAAACACATTTCACAAGAGTAAAGGTTTTTTTTGTTTGTTTGTTTGAAAAATGAGCATCAGTACATGTGAGCTCAGTTTGTTCTGAGTATTTTCATATGAAACACTTGGATACTGGGCATTTTTCTACGGTACCCTTAGACCTCAGGGGGCTGAATCTGAATCCTCTGGGTTTGCCTGGCTCCTGATTTGGATGTCCCTGCTGGATTGTTGCACAGATGTCCCAATATTAGCAGTTGGGACATTTGCATCCAAGATTATCGTGCAAAAACTGAATCCAAATGTCCTTAACGTTGTCACGAGCACTAGTCTGACATAGAACAGCCGGTCTCAGTAGTTGTCTGCCATCTAGTCGGGGCTTTCATCTCATCTTCTCCCTCCACTTCCACTGAAATCAACACTTGACTGAGAGCCACGAAGCTAGTTTGCACCTGTAACCCACACGTGCACCTGCACGTGAACGCATTGTGTACTTTCCTTCCTTGTTGACCTATCTGATACTGATACAAAGTATGAGCAGCGTGCATTAGCAGGTCTCCGTGAATTCCATGTATTCGGCCTTAGTCAGCCAGTTCTCACAGCGAAAAACATGCCAGCTTTATGGTTGAAGTTTGTTTACATATGGGCAAAAAAAACCAACACAAAAAACAAACCCTTCGTGGTTCTGGTTGGAGACCACATTCAAGATGGAGTCCTGTTGGTGGCAGGCGTTCAGGAAGTGTAAGTTACAGCGTCCTCCTGTTTACATGTATTGATGCCTGGATCCATGAATGTCAAGCTCAAAGTCATAAACACCAGATCAGCTGCCAAAAGACAACACAACATAGTGATTTGGTGTTGCAGTGCTATCTTTAGAAAATCACTGCCCTGCCAAGAGACAAACACATGCACCCACCCCACATCTCTCTCTATCACACACACACACACACACACACACACACACACACACACACACACACACACACACAGTGTTACATCGGCTATTTTGACAAAAAAAACATCACAGTTTCAAAAAGTAATTTGACTGGGGCCCAACAAAAGGAGTGTGTTTTCACAGGATAATCCCCGACTGGGAGTGAAGGGGTGGTGTGTGTGTGTGTGTGTGTGTGTGTGTGAACCCCAGAGAGTGTGTGTGTAATTGTTTGTGTGGATGTGCTGTGAATGTGTGTAGGTTTTTTCATTAAGCAGGGTCAGCTCGTCTCTGGCTCAGTGTGTCTGTAACGCAGTTCAAACACCGTGGCAGATTTCATGGACCTTTAACTGGATTTCCTCATCTGTTCCCCTCAGACTACGGGAGAAAGAGTGCGGAGGTCTTGCGCCTAAATTTGTACCCACCAGTGGGATCTGCAGCAGCGTATGCATGTTTCCTCCAGTAACATGGATTTATTACTTCTCGGTATTAACACACACACACACACACACACACACAGACACACACAGTGCAGTTGTTGTCACTGTGACCTCACAGCGACTGTCTGGGTTATGTCGGGTTAATTAGCGACTGGAAACGGCACACAGCTGTGAATGTGAGTGCGGCGGATAGTTTGCCTCAGCGGTTGACCGGCGTCCAGCTGAGGATGGACCCAGCTCCTCTCTCACCCAATGACAGCTGGGATCGGTTCCAGCTCTTCCCACAAGAATGTTGGGATTGGAATTGGATGGACAACTAAAACAATTCACTTCACAACAACTTAAAAAACAAAAGACGAAGAACATTTCAGCAGAATGATATTAAAATATATGTATACTGTGGGCAGAGATTGATGAACGGTTAGTTCATTTAATCAGGGATCCAGTTTTTAGCGACCTCGATCCAGAAAGTCTTGTAGTCCATTTTGAGTTATATTTAATTATGAGTTAACATTTAACTCATCAGCTGCCAGACGTTTCAGAGCATTCAGACCGATCTTTCAAGACCCATTCGGAACATTGTGTTCCATGACTGTGCAAACACCAAAAATACCCAAAGAAAGAGTAGAATCTCTTCTTCCATCCAAATAAGTTTGTTTCTACCTTTTTCTGTTCTTTAGTAATCGGCAGTAGAACATAAACTACCGTTTCACTGAGAAAACTCCTGCTGCTAATGTCGTTTAATCAGTGAAATAGATAAAAGGTGGGTGGGCTACTGGTTTTGGCAGAGACCCCTGAGAGTATGTTTACTTTGCAGTATGAATAATGCTGAGTCAGACATTCGCACAAAAAAAGGCGACAGGAAACAGACAAGGAAGGAAGGAAGGAAGGAAGCAACCACTAAGTCAGGGAACAAGGAACAACAGCAGGGGGAAATCCGTTGGGTCAGTCAACTAACTCGGTGGTCCCTGGTGTCTGGAGCCCTCACACACACATACACACACGCTGTGGGAATCCACGCCGTGAGTGAAAAAGTCAAATTGAACATGTACATCTCCAGAAGGTTAGAAATAAAAACATTAGTGTCATTTACTGCAGAGAAGTGAATGACAGCGTTGTCAGAGATTTCGTATTCACATAAGAAATTAAAATTAATTCATATCTGTGAGCGCAAAAAAAAAAAATAAAGAGCACATTGCAGAAATATTCTCTTGCCCGTTCATATTTGAAATTGAGGTAAAATATTTGCTTCTCTCCTCCATATTCCTCCATCCTGATGACTCCACACAGAAGGAGCACTTGAGCTGGATGAATAAAACATCAACGTGAAATCGTTGTTTAAAGCCCAATAACGGGTAATTAAACACTGAAAATGTCAGCTGAAGAACCCTCCAAACAGGTATTTGATGTATTCGATGGGACTGTGCAGCAACAACTCATCACGCTACGTGCTAATCGCCGACAATCGTCACCCTACACCTCACTTCTCCTGCTGGTAAGGTCTGAAGGGGGGAAGTCTTCCTCTTCAACCTACCCAACTGTCACTGTCAAGATTGCAAGAAAACAGCAGGGAAGGAGGCACTGTGAGTGCTACTGTACCTTGTCCTCCCAGCCTTGTCAGTGTTGAGGCATTTTGCAACTTAAGTCTGACAGTTTGTGCTCCTTTTAAATAAAATGTGTCTCAAGTATCATGAATACATACAAATAATAGTGGTGATATACACAGTGAAATGTTTAATGATGGAAACGTCTCACTGTATTCAGACTGAAATCACCACACATGTTGTCACATTTATTGCAACCAAAGTGTATTTAAGTAATGAGACATCACATTTAGAACAAGTGAACAACCGTTTAGAGTGACACTGCGGAGGTTTCAATCATCGCCTCATTTGTTCTGAAGATGCAAGAAAAAACTGAAATTACAGAACCGTAGAGGAACAAGAGCTGCGGAGGTCAGTGACCTTTGAACCTTGCACTGCACTGAAACCACGCTTCATCTGCTCATGTCAAAAAATCGCTTCCACGTTGAAATCACAATGACATATGTCGATCTTGTCACGTAAACGCAGCGTACTAAGAATGTCCGAATGTGTTTCAAGCACCTTCTGGACGTATGATGAAGCTGGAGGATTGTGCAGTATTTATTCAAGTGACTGACAACACCAACTGTCTCCGACTGACACACGCTGATCGGTGTCAGGACGTAAACTGGGGGTCTTCTCGTGAGGGGATCCCACCGGCTGTGAGTCTACATGCTGTTATTACTCTCAAAACATTCGCTTTCTTTCTTCAATCTCCCGAAATCAGCGTGTTTACTCGGACACACCACGTGGTTACAGACAGGACCCGGTAACGTTTCATGGTTGTGACACAATCTGTCATCCGACAGACAGACAGACGTCTGAAAGGCTGGCAAGGTGAAACAACTCCAGACTCATGCTGTCACAGTTTGTATTTTTAATCACGCATTGCATAATTTAAATCCAGCAGCGTTGTGTAAGACGCACCAGATCACTGGGTCTCTGCCGCAAAAACAATTACATGTGAATCAAACGGGACTGTGGTGGAACGTGTTTGTCCTAGTGAAGGAACATGGGATGTTTTCATGTTAAAGGTCAGAAATATGCCTGGAGATGGACTTTAGTGTCATTTTCTAGGTTTACACATACACAGAGAGAAATTAAAAAAAAAAAAAAGTTCCCTTGGATGTTTAAAAAATGTCATCAATGGATGACGGAGTTTAATGCGGTTTGGAACAAGTTCTTGACATTTTTAACTGATCTACGGTTCGGCATTGGGCTCCGTCCGTTTAAACCACTGAAGATCGCT
>CAAKHB010005577.1:16391-34015 GCA_901007665.1 Aeoliscus strigatus | reverse complement strand
TGCGTGGGGCCAAGAGCATACCCCGTTCCTCCGGCACTCCGCAGGAGCACAGCGGCGCCATCCAGTGGCCTGGAAGTCCACCACCAAAAATGGGGGGTGTATGTTTTCCTCAAAACCAAACTATTCTATGCTATTTCTGAACCCTCTACACACACATCAGAGAAGGTCAAAGAAAACAGAGAATTCATTCCTTCACCAGCACATGTGGAGTGAGATTATTGTGTATGTGTGTGCGTGCGTGCGTGCGTGCGTGTGTGTGTGTACTGAGCTCCACAGTGTCAGACTAACCACTGGTTAAGGGGGCGTCGTGTGACCCTTTTTGTTTTAATATCGAAAGAAAATGAGGAAAAAAGAGACAAAATAGAGCTCAGAGTGCATCAAGTGTGTCAGGAGTTTGACAAGGGAATGTTCTGATGATCGATGAATTTATTCCAGTGGATCAAATGAACGGAGGACGATAACATTTGGTGGAAATGAGCTGATTGAAGGTTTTCACTCTCAGAGTGTGTCGGTTGGGATGTTCACTGTGTACATTGTGTTTTGCTGAAAAAATAAAGTATATTTGCGTATAAAAACAATACAAGATAGTCTACAATATTTACAATATTTTACAACACACTTATGTGTGGTCTGTAGTGAGTGTAACACTGACAGAAAAAGGCCAAAGTCATTATGACGATGGAGAAGAAGGGTTTTCCATTCAGCACATCAGTGTTCAACTGGTTCTTCATGTCTATTCATGTGATACTTGAAAACAAAATACTCTTTTGAGAAGAAATGACAGGAGAATTGAGGGGTTTTGTCCATTTTGTGTGTGCTTCTTTTTTTCTTTTAGATTTGTGTAGAGTTCAGACAGTATGCTTTCAGAAAATGTGTGTAAACAATCGAGAAAAAACTGTAAGATATCGCTGACAGTGCAGTGTGAGGAGACAAAGGGAGAGACCTGAGTGTTCCAACCGCACCGTTTGCTTCTTTTATGAAGGGAATGATCTCACTCTACACACCACTGCCAGGTGAACCATTCTGTATATATATATACTGTATGTACTATTATGTCTTTGAAAATCTAATTTTCTCGTAAATGATAACGGCCACATCTGAATTTCTTTGCAAGGTCAAAGGCTGACGAACCCCAGATGAGCTGTCAGCTGGTGCCAAATATCAAAGTGATGCCGTTGACTCTGTGTGTTCTTAAAGACCCCGGTCATCTAAGCTGTTTTCAGACGGGGCAGGAAAAGGCCGTGCTGTGACCACCAATTACACTACAAACCCTGAGCCAGAAGAAAAGCAACCGAAAAGCCTCACATCTCAGCTCAGACACAGCTGAGAAAACAGAGGAGGTCAGGATGAACGGCAGTCCTGTTTTACAGAAGCACCTCCGGTCAGATGTCAAGAAAAACACCGGCCAGACTACGATCAAACAAACACACGATCTGTGGTATTTGCACAAGGCAGATTTACACGGCTAGATGAGTGATCGCATTAAATACCCATGTACAACATGACTGAATGTGTCTCCTTTTCATTCTGAGAGACCAACACAAGCATGAACCCCTCTGGGGTTCCAGGTTCTAGGAACGTCACCGGAACAGTGTGTGTTTCCGGCCGCATTCACATTTCAAAACTTGTTGAGGAAGTGTCAGCAGATAACATTTAGTTCCTTCACTGTACTTGTAGCTTTCATTGTCCAGACGTGTGTGTGACACATCAGGTTCTCAACCGAACAATTGAAATCGACGGTAACAATTAGGTAAATGAAAAAAAATAAGTGCCATACGACCACAACGTCAGTGAAATTTTCAGAAAGAACACTTCTACTTGTTTTTTCTTTTTTTCACAATTCTTTTAAATAGCAAGGAATGGGGACTCGTCTGATCGCGCACATCATTTCGTTGCCTTCCAACTCCAACTGCAGCCATACTTTCATACTTGTGTAAGCTAGTGGAGATGATCTGTCTGCAAGTGTTAGCTGTGAAAACAAACGGGGCTCGGTGTGGCACTATGAGTGTTTGAAAAGCCTCAGTTCCTTTTGTTCTTAAAAACTTAGTTAGTTAGTTAATGAGTGTCAAAGACCGATTGAGGAGCCAGTGTTCCCTTTAGAAGCATTCATTGTTTTATACAGTCATATGTTATTGTAAACTGTGTGGGGGTTTTTCTAGTGCTGTAGGAGTACATTTAAAGAGACATTACAGACTGTGTTATGGCCAGTAACAGTTGAACTGTTACCGTTACCACCGTTACCACCGTTACCACCGTTACCACCGTTACCACCGTTACCACCGTTACCACCGTTACCGTTTTTCACTGCTTCCACTGTCTCCCATCGTTTCAAAGTCTAGCTGTAAAACACACACCATTATTATCACCAACAGACCGAGCAAAGCCTCTGTTTTCCTCATAGAATTTTGCTTTTGATCGTGATTAACATCTGTCTGTATGGGTGGGTGTGGCTGGTGGTACTGTCACACCTGAGGACAAACACAGAACAAAACAAACAACAGAAGAAAAAGCAGCACGGACAGGCAGAACACTGAGTCCATAAGGTCAGAACACGCTAGCGACGTGGAGAAAATAAAAGGAAAAGAAAACGAGTACGAACATGAGGCCACTGACTTTAAAAAAGTGAGAGAATTAATAAATATGATGATGATAACAATAATGACAGTAATAATAATAATAATAATAATAATCACAACAATAATTATGACCATTATCACCATCATCAAACATTACCACCATAACATAACTGGAGGGTGAGTACAGTAAGGAAGTAGATTGGAAGGAAAACATGTTGACGTCTGAGTCAATGAGACAGGGACCAGGAGGAGAAAGATATTAACACTGTACACTGTACGAGACACACATTCCAAACTATCAGTGCAGCCATAAAGTCCAATCACTTCACACCAATAACCCCTTGTACAACACAGCATGCTTCATTACATGGCTGAATCAAAATGGTGACAAATCACCTTAGGTCCGCGGCAAATCCCACTCCTGCCATCCTCCCTTCCACTTTCTGCCCACCTCTCCTCCGCACTCTCTGCTCACAGCACTCAATTTTACACAAATCACCGCTTTATTAAAAAAAAGAAAAAAAAAAAAACCCGAAACGTGCGTCAGTGGATTCATTTGAACAATTATGCAAATGGGGCCGGGAATGAAGCTCTTATTAACATTAGACGAGTGTTGCATCAGTGTGTGCTGAAGTTCATTAGGTTAGTGTAGCTGAAGACGAACGCTCAGATTAGTTTGATGTCACGACGGTCTGTATCACATTATTGTCTCATGGAAAAAAAAAAAAAAAGACACTTGTTGACGAGGTGCAATTCAGTTTACAAAACAAAAGGCCTTTATGGCTCGCTGACGACTTGATGACTTTCACCGACGTCTCATTGTGTTGTGGAGGATTCGCACTAACTTTGCAGAAAGAGCTGGACGCAGCGAGTTTGATCTCTGATCGTGTCCTGTTCCGTCTCATCTCTACGTGGCAAAAAAAAACACAAACTGAGCAGCCGGTTCTCCATCTCCTCATTGTTTATCTGTTTGTGTCATGCATAAAGCGCAGTGGCAGCAGTTTCACACAGCTGTTACCGTGGACGTCAGCACTCACACGGAGGAGCTACTGACTTGTAATGGACGTGTGTGGAACCGAGGCGAGCAGAGCTGGATCTGTCAGCATCAACCATCCCAGACTCCGTTCTTCTTCATCTCTCTTATTGTTACAGACCCCGTCGTTCTCCCTGGCTGTGGCTGTCTCCCCCTCACTGCAGGTACGGGCCTTTTTGGAGGAGGTGGACCGTGTCTGACTGACTCAAGCCCGTGTGTGACTGTGGCTCCGAGGGGTAATTAATTTCAGCAAACGACCGCCACGTCTGTCGACTTTTATAAACGAGCGTTTACGCACTATGGACAATTTAACCACTCCGCTGAGCCCGCCTTGACAGAGACGAGTAGGGAGAGGGAGAGAGAGGCAGAGGATGGGCACCACGCTGCTCGGTGACTGATGGGAGATTTAATCAATAGAGTAAGCGCATTTACTCTCACGATGCTCAACCAACATCCATATTCATACCGTTAATTCCCTCGACGCCCACGCTGTTGCACAGCACAAAAAATTAGAATGCATGACGGATTTCACGACGTCTCATCAGGCCTCATCACAGGCCAGGATCATCACTGCTAATTACATGTAGCTTCAGTGTGGCACTCGAGTCAAATGTGTTCTCTCTCCATCTGAGCTTTATTTCATATCCACGACTGCTTCTCTCCATTAAGTTCTGGAACATATGTCTACACATCAGTTTTTCTTCTTGTCAGTGGCGAACACAGACTTTTTCATTGTAAATGTACTGTGTCTCCACTGGGCCACGACGCTGCCATCGGTCAATGTGCGGTGTGTTTGAAAGATGCCAGAAATTGAATTTAACCTTTTTTTCCCCCCTGACAACGTCCTTCATGGTCCACAGGACGTGTAGGAGTCGTTCCACTGGATCAAGTGCAGCTGACTCTACTTTCACATAGGAAATGTCGTCTGAGCAGCTCAGGCCGAAACCCTTTTATGAGACGGCGAATCAGCCGTCACCGAGCTACAAGCAGTTATACTGTTGAGATGTGAAGTAATTGTGTGTTATTGTACATCACAGTAACATTTAAGTGTTACGCCAGGATCCTTAAAACATAAGAAAAGTCAAATTCAGCTGCTGCAAAACACTACGACACAGTCACTCAAAACACGCATCACTAACCACACCTTTGTTTTTCCTCTGAAGATCCGTCACGTCAGTTTCAGCAGATTCGCAGCATTCCCACTCTCTCTCCTCAGAATTTCCAGTTCTAGAACGTTCCACGCCACACCACAGTCATTCGGCACTCGGTCACTCGGGCCCTGACAAAAGCGCTCCGTTTGCCTCCAACACTATCACGTTGCCAGACCATTAGCGCAGCAGCTCCGCTCGGCTTTGTTCCTGCTGCCAGAACAAGTAACTTGCCTCCGAGTCTGTTTTCACAGCTACACATACATTGCTGGGTGACACGGAGCCCAGAGGCTTCTGGATCGGCTGGGTGTATGACAAGAGTCTGTGAGGCTTTTGCAGGAATGTATGACGGCCGTCTGCCTGCTCCAGCGCCTCGCAGGGTAACGAGTATGTGTCCACCGTACAGCCGCGGAGACAAGACGATTGTTTGCTGCCGTGGAAACAAAGACTTAGGCTGATTCATGCGTCGCGTGTCGAACTGACCCTACGTTGCATCCTACGCAGGCGTCCTCCACCGTTCCATTTCCAGTTCTCTTCCAGCGTTTCTCTTTGTTTACTTCGAGCGATTTGAGCGGATCTTGTTACCGCAGTAACTCCAACGCCATCGCCATCGTTTTTACGCTCACTTTTTCCGGTCAAAAGTTGCCGTTGAGAAGGTTGGATTCCCGCGGAAAAGACAGTAAAGTAGCTCCGGGAGCGTGGCATAAACAGTCCGATCGCAGTCGTTGCCATCTGAGGAGGTCACGTCGCCGTAGGCCGCCGATTTGATGCAGAAGCACAAACCCGGCTTGGAGAACGACTAATTCCATCATTCCTCCCCCCATGCTGTTTCCCCCGATTTGGATCAAACTATGAGCGTGCACCGACTTTCCTTTAATAGCACCCTTCACCTTCCCTCATTCCCCTCTTCCATACACCCTACATGTACACACTCTTGCTGTCAGACACATGCGAGGCTTGTGTTCGCGCATCCACGCTTCGCCAAGTCACTGTAATCATGCAGCATAATATGTCTACCTCTCTGAGGGACGCCACTTTGATTAAGGAGCAGAGGAGGGGAGAGGGAGAAAACAGTAATCTTCGATAAACAAAATGAAACATTTCATTGTGAGCATTACGGCGACACAGCAGGCCTGAGCTACAATCCATCAGCAGAATTGCAGCTTAACCTCTGGGACAAACTACACTGGACATAACACCGTCCATTAACAACCACAACACCTGCACGACATTACCACTGCACAGACATAGGACAAGGTCTAGCTGATATATTATAGGAAGGTAGAAGACAGATAAGAAATATTAGCATGTTGTGTATTCGGAATATTCCAAAAAAATCTGCAGTATGTATGTGCAATTATGCATATCTGTCATAAATGAAAGTAGAAAGGAGAAAAACAGGGAAAATGTGGAAGTCAGGGTAGAAAGAATTACCTTCCTCTCCTCCCCCGGTGGTGTGGGAAAGGCCTGTAGCGAAGCTCACACTCAGCCATTATTTCTACGACAGCCTTCCTGCTCCATTACACTCAACAAGCTTAACTCAATGGCCTTCATTCTTCACAAGCGCCGGATTCTGCCTCATAGCCTGGTGCCTTTTAACAGGAGAGGGGCACATCCAGTAGGAGCATGGCCCTTGTTAATGCAAATAAGTCATGCATTGCCCTTGTTAACGATAAAAGACAAATCTGTGAGGACAACATTTAAGCGTGTCTGCCATCCTTGGTATGAAGATATGACGATATTGCTGGCTCGGGGCTGAGGAAAGACCGAACATCTGCAGTAAAACAGGAGCTATTAAGATATACCGTCCTTGTAACTGTAGAGTTTTAAATGCGACAAGGACAAAGACACTCACAGATGTTGACGGTTCCTTAGTGAATCAGCGGTTATTTGTTGGGGGAGGAAGCATTTGGAACAATGATACGAATGAATAATCGTTCATCGCTTCCCTGTGTCTTATTTTCCTTTGAGTGTCTGAGAGACAGCCCCCCCCTCAGTGTTAAGACACAACAATTCATGTTTTTATTTATATTTTTTAGTCGACTAGACAAAAAAACAACAACAACAACTATGTTTGAAGTGTGGGAATGTGTCTGAATTGAGTCTTGTGAGCGCAGACAGGTGCACTGGCGTCGACAGATAAGTCTCTTTAAACTAATATTGGGAGGTGAAATGTCTGACTTGGGCTCAATAAATATTTCATGCCATATTATGAATAGGTTCGTTGTTTAATTACAGTCGGAGAGTTGTCCCCTCCAGCCACTGCTGTCATGAAAGTATGCGGAATAAAAAAAAAAAAAAAGAGAATCATTTTCTGCTTTAATTCTAAAATCTCTTCAGGCCAACCTTATATTTATTTTATTAACTTGTAAGGATAGATTTAAATTAAAAAAAGAAAAACAGTTGGGCTGAACTTAATAGATGTGGGTATAGTTTAGGTCATTTAAAGGTATTGGCCTAAAAAAGAAGTGTACAGTGAAAGATATTTCAGGTATTTAAATGTGTGAAAGTAATTATGACAACATCGTGAAATTAGAATTGTCATTAGAATTCACCCGACTAATGTCATTCTTTTAATTCACATTTAGGTTTTTATTCATATTTCCAAATATTTCTGTATTTTATTTTATTTTTTCCTGTATTCATTGTTTTTTCATTTATTTATTTGTCTTTACGTCCTGTTTTCACTAAAGTATATGTCTTGTTTGTATGACCTACTGCAAACAACCTTTCAAACCTCTGCAATTACGCTTAAAAAAAACATGCTGGAATAGTATGAAGTTTACAAGTTACTCCCGCCGCCCCCCCCCCATTCCTGTCTCTATCATGTTGGAGATCTCATCACAGAACTATGTAAGATGTGACATGCCAGGGAGGAAATACTGGACACAGCTGATGTCGTTCATCTTGGTATACCTGGGTATTAGTGTGTTTCAGTGGTCAAACTAATTAACATGACTTCAAACACGCACACATACACACACACACACACACACACACAGCGCAGTCATGAGTAAAAAGGCAGCTGTAATTTATTTTACACACACCAGGTCTTTTGTGCACATCACACCATGACAGCAGAGTGAGTCCACACTTCCAGCACCATTTTAACCTAATATTTCTTTTTCTTTGAAGTGGCACAGCTAAATTAGTTTTCAAATCTCTGTGGGTTTCGTAACGTGGAAATGCATCCACAGCTGATGGGCACCACTTACATTCAATTATCTTCGCTCTGCACACAGAACACTAGCGCGAACACGCATGCAAACGTACAACACACCATCAGATACGACACCGCGCCGCTCGTTATTACCAGCCCATTGTGAACGCCTCGGCGCCGCCTCAGAGCCCTCCATCCTCCATCGACAATTACCAAACCACATCGCTCTGTTACACTTCACATACATCAAGAAAAAGATACAATGGAATCCAGCGAGGGTGCCGACATAATAACAGAAGCGCTTCATTAACCAGCAGCTTTTGTTTCGTCTGAACTTTTCTGTTTCCGTATTTTCATCAGCTTTAAACATTCCTCGTTTTTAGCTTACGCGGTACAAAGAAAGAAGAAGTCACTGCTCAGAGAGTGTGTGTGTGTGTGTGTGTTTTATTGTGAAATTGACTGAAGTGATGTAGTGCACCAACCCTTCACCTAATATCACTCAATTCGCATGAATGAGTTCAACAAGATACATAAATGGCATCAAAATGATCAAACTGATGTTCATTGTGCCAAAGTATTTTGAACCTGCCCCCTATTTTTCATAAACACTTTTAAAATTACAATTTTTTATGGTTATTTTACTACAGATTTGTACAGTGACACTGGAGCACTGTTCCTTTTGATGTAGTAAGAAGTAATGTGGCGTAAATACAAGTAATATTTCATTTTCAGAACAGAGGAGAGTTGTGCTGCCGGCTCATCTTTGTACGTGTGTTGGAAACATCTGTGTGCTGACGGACACGTCTTGTTCCTCAAAACTTTTAACATTACACTTCAACGCTCAGTGCTTGGAATCAGCCAGTGATCTGTCTCCCATCTCGACGGTCAGGACCAGCCAGGACGTCTGTCACCACAGATGTTAAATTGCATTAAGTTTGCAGCATCCTGAGAAGTTTCGGCCTCCGTACGCCCCCCACGCCCCCCGCACCACTCCACCCTCACTCTTGGCACAGATTACCAACCCTAATGTAGGACTTGGATTCTAGACAGTGCTTCATCACATCTGGGCTGCTCCACCTCCCGTGGCGAACACATCAATAAATCTCGCCATCACATCACGGGGAAATTAAGTTGGCTCCGATGATTGACGAGAAGGCAGTAAAGGTGTTAGGAACATACAATACGACCTGACATGGACGATTGCACGTGGCGAAGGAGGCATCAAGCAGTGTGCATTCGACATGATTTTTTCTCATTTGCCTCCAACCACCACATCCCACATGCTCCTCACTTTCCTCCATTACAGTATATCAGGGGTCCAAACGTGGTAATCGAATCAGTAGGTGCAATTATCATCTTCGAAGTGAGGAATGACCCCTCCTTCGCATGGGCTGACGGTGAACGTCGGTGAACGGTGAACTCGCCCTCCCCGCCCGAGACATGACACATTACTGCTGAATGAAAACGCTCATCGGAAATGACGCCCTGAGTTTGTAACAGCAGAGGTTCTGAAGCACTTGTAAGTCAGTGAATTGACATGTGAGTCACAGGTTAATGACTGTGCTCATGTACGCAGAGGCACACTGAGTGTGTGTGTGTGTGTGTGTGTGTGTGTGTGTTATTCCTCCACACTGGTCTGAATTCGCTGCATTACATTGTAAATTGCAAATAAATTCTCTATGCTCAACTTCCGGTCGGTTCTGTGGAAGCACGCTGCTGCACCGCTGGTAGGAACACACTGGTCGACGAGAACGGTCGCATGGAGTCAAGTTCAGGTGTATCCCCAAAAGTTCATCATGGGACCAGTGTTTTGGAGCTGCAGTGTGATCGGTTTTGAAACTGCGTCAACAAGTCTGACAGACATTTTTCTGAAATGAGGATGTCAGAGCCACGCCCCTCCCTGCACATGCATGTGCTAACCCCCGCTGTCAACAACAATGGGAAATCACAGTTTTGTGTTTTGTGATTTCATTTCATTTCATTCATTCATCTTCTCCCACGTATTGTACATGTGTCAAGTTTATGTATGTTCTTCATCTGGTTCAAGTACAGTTTAGGGTGCGTTGTCGCTGCATTAAAATGCGACGTAGCGAGTCTAAAGTAGCGTTTATCGCTGCGTTTAATGCTAATTGTCACTGGAAGTGGCACACGTCATGCCCGTTGGGTTACCGTAAGTACGATAATGAAATGATGGTGACTGGACAGAGTGAAACAAGTGTGTTGAAGTGTTTGTTTGCCGACGCAGTAAGAAAGAGAGATACGATTGTGATCTTTCATTAACCTGTTTGTTTATCTGTTGTGTTCATTCATGAATTTTGTTGCAGAAAACCTACACACACACATAGGTAAAGAGAAGAAGAGCATCAGCCTCTCGGTCCTTCAGTCACACTTAGCGGTCCAGCTCTCCCTGTGGTTTGAGAACCACGATCCAGCACCCTGCTAACGTGAACGGAGAGTGAGCGCCACCTATAGTCCTGGCAGATATACGACAGTGTTTCCAGTGGTTTTGTGTGGACTCACACATTTCTTGAGAGCATTTGGTAAAATTGGTAATAATGACAAAATAATGAGAGAGCTTGTTTTGGAAAGTCCACTTGTGCCTCAATTAGTTCTCGTTCGTGTCCATTTTCACTCATTAAGCTTTTTTTTCTTTTTTTTTAGTCCTCTCGAAATAACTCAGGAGGACGAAAAAGGACAGATTGGAAGGGAGGAAAGTATGAAAGATGCACCAAAAAAAACAACTAGCAAGAATTGGAGGCTTATGAAAAAGATGGAATGTATGAGATAAAAGACAGGAAAGGAACGATAGAGGGGAAGGTGCATATTGGATGTGATGGATGGAGTTGAAGAAGAGGAGAGGTGTGTGTGTTCTCCACCAACAACCTTCCTGTCAGACGTGCAGCTGTGCTGCAGGCGGGGTGAGACGAGGGGTATGGATACTCTACAAAGCACACGTGTGTGTATGCGGCATGTGTGATGAGTCTAGGGACCAGTGTGTGTATGTGTGTGTGTGGGGGGGTGACAGATTATATGTCGAGAAAGAGGCTGAAGGGGTCTCTCTCTCTCTCTCTCTCTCGGCTCTACGCTGCTCAAGGTCACTGCAGCATTGCAAAAGTTTGGAAGGTACATGACACAGCAAGCTCAAGGGTGAGTCAGCACTTTCTGCTCATCTCCATCTGCCAGGAGAAGCAGAAAGCAAATGGCGCTGTGGAATATATCACATTTTATCATGTGCTTCATAATTTTCAGCTGTGTTTCAGTTCCAGAGTGTCTTCTGGAGATTCAGTGCTTACTAATACATTGATACATTGATGTGATATTTGTTGAAGCACAGAAGAACTCATCTCTAATATTGTATTTATACTCTATTTCTGAGTCACAACCCGGTAACAAAGAAAAAGTATGATTGCCTAATTGAAGATGATTCGATGTCGTTTATCATTCCATCATCAAAGGCCTGCAATTTTCTTTATTTTGTCAAATGCAAAGCAGATTGTAGCAAAAGGGAAAAAGACCAAATGGAAACAGAACCTCTGACAGATGATTATCCATTGACTTTTAATGCTTTCCCCCTGCCACTCCTAAACATGCACAAACCCCCTTCGCCATATTGCATAGAAATAACTTGAACATGTCATATGAGGGACGCACAAGAAATTCTGCAACAGACAAGTGAGGCTGCTGCTGCTGCTGCTGCTGCTGGTGTTTGTGGTGAAAGAGCCCAACAAACACCAGACGTTACAGTCCACCAAAGGTTTAATTACGGTTATAGATGATCATAGAAGATCATAGATGGGATGACAAAAGTTACATCTTCAGAGTTGCACAGCCCTCCGATGACATGAAGAGCGTTATTGGAGTTAATGGACTGCAGCATCAAACGCAAGAGGGCCGCAGAGCTGCCAGATGACACCCCCAAATACACCCGTAATGAGATGCAATACTCAGAAACAGAGATCTGAACTCTGCATGTGTAAAACTAATAAACATCACAAAACTCTGTCAGTTTTCACGGTGTCACAGATGATAACGCGTCAGTCTCAAACAGGTTTTATAGATGTGATTAGTTCTGCAGTAAAGACATTGTAGGTTGTAATGATAATATGATAATTGACCAGAAACACTGATTATTTCTCTGCCTTAGTTTCCATATTCCGTTATTTGTCTTTCTTTTAGCCCCACAGATTGTGCCCCCCCCCGGTTCTGTTCTCCTTCTTCCTGTGTAGTCCAGCCAGCCACTGTGGGTTCTGTGGGATTCCTGTGGCGGAGTTGCCTTGTGCTCCGTATCGTCTGCAATCTCCCCAAAAGTCTCTGTGGACTTGGACACATAACTGGCTTAGCATGAAAGGAATTTGTCCATGTCAATATGTGTGTGAGACAGTAAGCGAGAGAGGGGCATAACTAACCCCGAATGAACCCGCCGACAGCCAAAATAGCATCAAATGTCCCCCAGTCCCTGAGCTGGAACATATAAGAATCTCATACGTTCCCGCTCAGCCCGAGTTCTTTTTTGCACCAATTTATCTGTAATCCATCTGTCTATTCAGTAAAGCTTCAGCTAAAACGGACTCTCTCTGCACCAGCCTCACAATGTGGTCTGGAAAAAAGCAGCGTAACATATCTGTACTTCCACAAAACCTCCGCTCAGACGACACCGAGCCATCTCCAGAGTCATGCGCAGCCTCACTCAGCCACATCACAGACATGCAAGGTTTTTTTCTTTGGCCTTCTCCACCACTTAATTTGAAGTCTCTCTAACACCAAACCTCAGTCCATAAAAATATTGATTTAGTGTCCTGCTACAGTAATCGGAGAGCGGTTTGCATGTTTGCGTGTCCTGCCAATCACACGACGACGACGACAAAACAACAGGACAGAAGGGACGGGATACAGGCACGTGAATGTTGATCATCAAAAACACAAATCCAAATTTGACCCCAATGTATTTTTAAGCCTCAGATCAGGATTGATTTATTCGTTTATGCTGCCACTGTCCTGACATGAAAACTGACTGATACGCACAAGTAGCACAAAACCAAACAACTACACCGATTACAGAATTCACCAAAAATGGTGTCCAGTCATTTTCTACCACTTTTATAAGTTGCGTGACCATGGCAGGGAGCTGTAAATTCCTGCTGCCAGTGTTGAAATTGTTCAATAACCTTCACTGATGCACACATGTGACTCACACCCTGTTCCCAATCGTCCTCTGTACCGGGTTTCCAAGCTCTCTTAGCTTCTCAAAAACATACTCTTGTCCAAACCGTGCAATCGTAGAACCTAAACTCTAGATCCGTAAGTCTACATGTTGTCATGGTTCTGTTCCCAGTTCAATCCAGTTTAGATTAGAACTGACAGAATTTCTCACAGTTTTGATCCTTAAAAAGACGCACAGAGGCTTCCAGACAAAACTAAATTCGAAACCTCTCTTAAAACATTCACCTGGAAATGCCTGCGTGATCACATATATCAATAAATATAATACTGATATTAGCCTGCCAAGCAGCGAGTCTTTACTTGTCAGGAACGAGGAAAAAAAAACTGCTAACGCTGAACTGTCTTTGATCCGGTGCGCCAACCAGACTGCCGGTAGGCAAAGGACACTAACAACAGGTTTCCCTGGAACTTGCATTCTTTCCTTTGTGAGGTCACAAAGACTCATGAAGAAGTGGGATGACGGGAAGTTAGTCAGAATAACACCAGCAGACAGTGGACAGTCTGTCTCCAAACCACAGCCGTGTCACAGCTGCAGGCCTGACGCCGCACGTAAAGATTTTACACTCAAGAGAGTCGACCAGACAGATCCTAGACAGATCGTAGAGAGGCTGGGTGTCATCAGACGTGTCAAAGTGA
Organism: Aeoliscus strigatus; assembly: GCA_901007665.1. Classification (NCBI taxonomy): domain Eukaryota; kingdom Metazoa; phylum Chordata; class Actinopteri; order Syngnathiformes; family Centriscidae; genus Aeoliscus; species Aeoliscus strigatus. The sequence goes on along the minus strand of CAAKHB010005577.1, from coordinate 20,242 downwards.
AAGCGGGCACATTCAATGGACTTAAAACGTGTGTTCAATCCTTCAAACATGAAACCACTGCAGACACACACACACACACACACACACACACACACACACCAACGCTAACGTTTTCAAAATGTCTCTCTTTTCTTAGTTCCTTGCCAGTTTAACATTTTCCAGGACAATTATGAAAGCGGTGACCTGTCCTTTGCTTGTTTTGCCGAACAGACAAGTAAGGAAGCAAGTTTCACCAAATCATGATTCATGCTTCCACATCACATGGAAAAAAAACACAAGTCTGAAATGAAAACAGAAGCTAAAGATAACCCTGCTTTTAAACAAGCGCTGACAGCGAACGAGTGGGAAAGAGTCCGAGTCACAGAGGAAGAGGGAGACCTGCTGTGAAGAGCGATACGCAGCGAATGGGAATGGGAGAACGAGTAGAAGTGAGGAGAAATGAAATCAATAATGAACGGCTCCATAACAGGAACTTAATCAGAACAGCAGGTCCCTATATTGCTCCTGACTAGTGCACGCTTCACCGCTGTTGATTCAATTTACTCCCCAAACCCAGAAAAAATAAATAATACATGGAAAATAAATTGAGACGCTCATTCAAATTCATTAGAACTCGCCTGTGTGCCCATAGTCAGAAGAAGGGGAAACAAATGAAAATACATTAAACAAAAAATGGAATATTTACGATATACACACACTAAATACACACACTATATTCTGACTTTATAAAACTGTATGTTTGTGTTTAACTTTTTAGTTCTTATTCATTCCACACACCGTGCACACACATTGCACCTGTTTGTGACGTCATTCAGCACGAAAACACACATGTCAGAAGACAAAGGAAGCAGAAATGGGCAAATCCTGATCATGCAAAGGCAATTTTACATTAAGGTGTAAGTTTGGCTTTTGGCTCCGGCTGCTGCATCTGCTGTGTTTCTATGTGTGTGTGTGTGTGTGTGTGTGTGTGTGTGTGTGTGTGTGGCCCGTCTCCGATCAGGTATGAGACGACAGGACTGATGTTTTAATAGTTGGATCTGCACCATCCACCACACTGTGCTATTCATTCCATTCACACTTCTCCCGCGCCGTCTTTCACAAACATCTTTCATTCTCTGTCTCTCACACCAGAACCGTGACTCAAACTCCCCCAGCACACACACACACACACACACACACACACACCTACTTCTCTCCATTTCACTCTCCATCTCGCTCACGCTCCCAGTCTTCCAAACAGCTTCATAATGGCTGGCACCTCCTCAACACTGGCTCTAATTGAAAGATGAACGAGTTTATTTGGGCTTAATCCATCACCCTGTCACCTGAAGAGGGGGGAAGCAGGACAAACAATAACGATATTAGGACAGCATGGAGAGAGCTGCTACATACCCCAACAAACCAACTCTAAATGTGAACAGCGTCATAAACACCATCCACGTACACGTGGACTGCGTTGTTGAGACACCAGCACCCGACATGTGGCCAGTGTAACAAGTCATCCTGTGGATTTCTCGAATCACACTGTATATATTCCATTCCGTTCCTGCTGAGTTACACCAGCGAACACACCAGGGAACACACTGTTCCTTGAGGCAGCAGCGACGACCGGCTTTTCCAAATGTACATTCGCGCTGCATCGATACCATAAAAACCTCTTCTCATCCATTAAATTTCGGCGCTGCTGACCAGTGTTTCTCTCAGCAGAAAGCTCACGCCTCACATGACCGCAGGCACAGAACACATCATTTAGCGCAAATACTTCATCTGTACTTCATTTAAGACAGAGACACTTATCACATTGTATCCCTACAATCTTAAGGCAACTGACTTTTTGTCTTCTTTCCCAGGGGCACCTCATAGACAACAGCCCTCATTTGTAACTTGACCGTAAATGGACCCTGACACCTGGTAGGTAATTTAGAGCTGAAAACAGGGGCCAATGCAGGTACTTTATCTCCTTATAAAAACTGGTGCATTGGGGTTTTCTCTCCACAGGCATGAATGGGGCCACAATTAGAACATTTTAAAAAGCAATGAAACCAAAGTTTTGACATGCAGCTCGGGCAGATGCACAAGTACACACTGGTTTGGAGTCTCTAGGTCACATGACCGAGGAGTTATTAAACACATTCACTCTGCTGTGCCTCCCTCACGTCATCCACGAAAACCCCCCCGGAAGACAACAAACCTCATCAAACAATCAACCACACAACAGAGGACACTCGGAGGTCATGACAATGGGAAAGCCAATGCGGCATAGAAGAGGACATCAGCCGCCACCACGGTGGGTCCACGTCCGCATGCTGATAGGTAAATAACTGCAGCAGCGTTGGAGGCCGCATGGCGCTGGTCCCGTTCAGACAACTATCCAAAGGCAGTCGCAGAGCCGCTCCAGCAAATCGAACTGAAATCTGCAAGTACAGTGACCATGTGCCAGTCGCAAAGGGAGAGGAGAGTCAGCCTTCTAAGCGGTTGGGGGGGGGTCCCCTGAAACCAACATGGATGCCAGCTTTGCCCCTCTGGTCACATAAAAAGAAGTCAAAGCGTCCATTCTCTCTTTGCTATCAAACTGCTGCCAACTTTTTAGGATTTCCAAGTGCGTCTGATGGCTTCCCTCTCAGGGCATCGTGTGCAATATGGACAATATGAACGTCTGTGTACTCCTCCAGAGCCCAGTTTCCAGCCAGAACCAAAACCAGCGGCTCACAGTAGCTTCAGTTGACCAGAGACGCTGGCGAAGTGTGAATTCAGCATCGGCTTTGTTACCCAGGATCTGTCACATTGTATTAACCTTGACCTCCTCATTAATATCATTTTTGTTGAGAACATCTACTTAACTAACACAATCCATACTCGTGTAGTGTGGACTGAGCAGCCTGAAATTGGTTACGTGAACTTTGCCGAACTCTCTCCTATTGTGTATTCAGTAGCTGAATAGAGGAGCAAATTGGAAATCTCCTGTGTCTAGGTTAAACACTTTATCTCATCCCTTGCCTAGCAACCACTTGTAAAACACACACACACACACACACACACACACACACAAACAGTCATGCAAGCATAAATACACAAATCGTTCCCCTTGAGTTAGAAACACACACACGCACATACTGTATGCATATCGTCGATGAAACACATTCTCACACATCCACCACTTTAATATGATCAAATATCACGGCGATAATCGAATTAGCGAAGCCAGTCAAACGTAAGGGTGTCTGCTCCATCAGTGATGTATATTAGTGATTGAAAAGGATGGATGATGTAAGGTCAGCATGAAACCTCAGATCAAATCAAACCCAGTGTCGTCGTGTTTACACGCGGGTGTTATCTGTCACTTCATTTAGAGACAATCCAAGCTGACCAGCCAAAACTTCCCCAGTGTACCTGAGTGGCTCCAGTGAACAAAAACAGATTACAATGGATCATAAGAGGCAAATGAGCCAGTCAGCTGCTTATCTACAATAAAGCCACAATGTTCGTACACAGTGATGTCTGCAACGTTATCACTTCTCATCATCATGGGCAAAAAGAAGCATGAAGGCAAGAGCACGGAGGCAGAGCGGTTTCTCCCATTACACGCATGGTGCAACGTAATGTTGAAATAATCATTAGAAAATCGAGTCATTACCTAATAATTCCATATGGTTCTGTATCAAATGGAGCATACTGAAATCGTTTCCTGTATTTCTGACACATGGGTTTGACAAAAAGCCTTTTTTGTCAGTCTGGTGGGAGACATCAATGTGACTCCAGCTCCTCTTGTCCACAGTAAGTGGAAGTACAAAGTCCTTTGACTTCAGGACTCAGCAATCACAAGCAATTTTTCTTTCAACCATTCTCACACT
>CAAKHB010005577.1:0-12556 GCA_901007665.1 Aeoliscus strigatus | reverse complement strand
AAGAGGCGAAAAAACGTACAGGATATCAATGAACATAAAGCGCCCGAACCGGGGAAAAGGACAATTTTGACAAGGCTAAACATAAAGCATGAAGCTAAGGCTACGGATCGGCTATGACAAAACAAAGGCTATGAAAGGATTTAACAATGGAACTCCAATACTCACACAAAGATCAATTATCAGACTGTGACGTGACGCGTTCAACCATCAGGGTACGATTCGGCACCAAACAAAGGGCGTGAGTGGCTTAAATAGGAAGGGAGGGGGAACAGGTGGAAAAAATTGGGGCAATCAAGGGAGGAAGGGCAAGGTGGCAAAAATGTTAACAAACAGACTTTCAAAATAAAACATGAATTTGGACAGACATGGACATAACACGAAGGGTGACTTGACAACTGTGACAGATTCCCAACTTTGGTGATGACTTGCACATTGTTTATTCCTTCACAATGTCGGAACCAATTTAGTCACTTATTATTTCACCACATCGATGGGTTTTTGTCTCCGAGACATGGTTTCTTTTGGTTACATTTGATTCCAGCCCTCTCTCTGTTCCCCTGAATGCAACACTCCGTACTGCTGCAGCTCAGGCATCATGTCGCCCGAACATCCGTGGGGGCCCGTAGCAAATAAAATGTGCCTGTTTAGTGTTTCTCCAGCTGGGCTGATCTGAAGCAACAGAAATTCAACCAACAGCCAGAGTGTCTCTCAGGAAACAAGAGGCTTCAGATGTCGACAGAACTGCCATGGCTGCAGCTGTTAAAATGATCTGGAGGAGAATGTGCTAATCTACAAGCCTTCATGGGGACTTCACACCGAATTGGGGACATAAAAGGAAATAACATCCAATCCACGTCGGACAAAGGGAGGAATGATGGGAGAGGACGGCACAGCGAGGGAGGTGAAAAGGGCAGAATTGAGGGAGCAGATGAGGAAAGAGAACAGACATAACAGCGTGATCTCGCCTGCCGCTCCCAAAAAAGCCAGTCTGATTTCCCAAATCACTCTATTGTTGGTGTTCCGCCTGACGCCTGCAGTCTCACACAACTGTACACACACAAACACACACATGCAACATTAAGTGTAAAATGCAATTTTTTTGTGTGTTTCTTTAAAACATTCTCTCTTGGGGAACCACGTCAAGCAAATCTTTTTTTTTTTTTTTTCCTCATCCCCTCCAGAACTGATTTTGCAGACTCCAGTGGAGGCTGATGTAGCAGAATCTCCACTGTAAGTAGGACACAAAAGTGAAAGTTTTAATTCTTGTGCTCTGGAACGTCGACAGGCACACCAACAAACCACTCTCTGTGACGATGCGCGGGAGGTGCATTACAAATGTTATCATATTGTTCATTGTCATGGTTCATGGCTTTGTGTCAAGGTGCAGCACAACTCCTGGCAAATGAAAGATTTGACAGCAGAACTGCTCACGAACATAAATAAATGCCAGGCATCACATATTAATGAATGTGCTTTCATCTCACTAAACTCTGCAGCTATATGATATATTATTGCAAAATGTCACCCTGCTTTTCAGCAGCGCCTCAGACTAAGCGGCGGTGTGTGTGTGTGTGTGTGTGTGTGTGTGTGAAGGGGGGGTCATCATGTAAGCTTTCAATGGCTTTCTCCCAGCAGACCACAGATCTCCCTCTCTCTTTCTCTCAAAGCCTAGCTGACATTTAAATCCAAGCGAAGACAGCAAGTAGGAGGGGAAATTTAAAGAAAGGATGAGAAAGGGACAGAGAAGAACTTCCCCCGTCCTCCCAGGCCGTGACCCCGGCCGGTGCTGTCAGAAATCAAAATGGCCGAAGCCGCTCATTCAGCCTTGGGTTCAGTGTGTGCATGCTGAATGGTGACAGCGATGCTGCAATCAGCCGATCATATCATGTGTCCATGTCTCCAAAGATGGCAGACAAGACATCAGTGATGGGAGTAATGGCGCTGAAATAAACGGCGTTACAAACGCTAACGTGAAAACGAAGATGACACTCAAACAGATGCTAACTCAGCGAACTTGTCGCTATACTTAGCGAGTATTCGGACCCCCGTGATTCTTTTTCAAAACAGTGACTAATCCTCGTTCATGTGATGGAATTTCTAAAATGTCCAGTTCCCAAGGCGGAGTCTGGTAACCCATAAAAAAATAAATCCAAATTCTTCAACACATTTAAACTCTCTCATTTGCTTTCCCTGGAAACGAGTTACTTACTGTATATGTTGGAGTTATTCTGGTAATAACTGAACTACTACTACTACTACTACTATCACTAATTTGTTTTTAAAAGTAATGTGCCTGACAATGATGGTCATAGATCTGAACTTCATTCAATGTTTTTACAAATCTTATGTTTTGGGAAATTGTCATTGTCATTGTCAAGCAGAAAACTGCAGTTTAGACCACAGCAACGACAAATCCACAGTGTACACAGTCCAGTTACACATGCTGTCATTCTATACATGTGAAATATTATTTGAAATCTGAAGAGAGCTCTGTGACAACATCAGTGCAAACAGCCATTATTTCAATCACATGACCACATTTAGAGATTGTACACACACACGCACACCCACACACACACACACACACACACGCACACACACACAGAAAATCGTACTCCAGTAGTCGCTGCACTATTTATGAGGACATTTCCCCTGTACACAAAATCCACATTCTATGTCATCACAACACACCACAAACTCAGCTGAAGTAGTCGTTCCTCAGTCTGTGATTCAGAGCTCTTCTCATGACCGACACCCTGTTTGTTCTCTGCTACCTTTCCTCTCCCCCATCTTCCTCTCATGCCTCACTCTTCACTTTCCTTTGCCTGACTCCCATCTCCTGGTGTCCTCCCTCCATCCTTCTCCCCACAGCCAGGAGGTATCCAGCTTCTCATAATTCTTCATTAGAGCCCTTCCAGGGACCGGCGGCTGCAGTACAGAAACAAAGCAAAGTCTGACTGCAACCAGAGAACTGAGCCCCAGAGACAATTAACTCAGCCTGGAAAATAACATCATACTCGAGTCCAGAGTCGTCTCCATGTGTGGGTGCCAGCAGGTTCGCTGAAGCTGGCTTTGATTAGAGCTCCGTATAGAAACCATGTGCATTCAATGTTTTGCCTGGGGCGGATACGACATAAAGGATACTTTGATGTAGTTCTGCTAGAAATTGTGCCATAGTGAGTTTCCAGTGCTTCTTTATTGATATTACATAGGCAACAGCGTTACATACGTTCTATTCCCATCTATTCCCAGAAATAAGGATCATGGCGGCGTCTACATTCTAAACCTATTTGGAGATTTGGAAACACACGTTTTGTTGATTCATGTGGTGAATTTGATTATAAATGCAATATACTGAAACATATCTGGGGCATTTTTACATCTACTGACTGTATTGTGGTCTAGTCACGGCATATTGTTTTCATAATTCTTTAATATTTCCATGTCTGACTATTCTTAAGAACATCACTATTACACAAGGTTTTATAATATATTGTCTGACTTTTTCTAGGGATCTGAACTTCATCACTGAGCATACAAACCTTTTTTTGTCATAATAACAGTCTATTATGTGAAATGCATTGTGTTTAATAAAAAACATGACCATGGGACCTCCAGACCCACATGTTAGGATCAAAACTGTGAAATAACAACCGGTCTGAGCCCCCAACGCCACAAGCAGACAAACGGTGTTCTGTCCCTTGACAAGACTCGGTGTGATCTAAGCATCAGGTGTTGTGCGGGGTAATTCCACTGCATTTCTCTCTGTCACAAAACCCCCATGTAACATCGGATCAGTTCATGGGTTCTCTCCCTGCAGGGTTTTCCCTCCGTGCAGTTATGAGTGTCTCTTTTGTCATCAAAGGTTCTGTGTGACCATGTCTGTCGTAAAAACTACGCCAAGGTCACGGTGTCGCTTTCCTTCTTATCTGGGTCCACACGTCCTCTCATTGCTCCGACAGCTCCTTAGTGAAAGACGTTACGATGCAGGTGTGTACAGTCATGTCTCAATAGTGATTCAACGGTGGTGAACCCCACCCTTGATAGAGCTGTTCCTGCATTTGTTATTTTGACTATAGGTGTGAGTGTACGTCTTTTGTGCTGTTGAGTCAGGTTGGGATCTGGTGATCTGGTCTGCAGAAGCCATAGTTTATGAAGTACATCATACTGATCGAATATCATGCTGCGGGTGTGGGCGTATAATTCATTCATTCATTCATTCAATCATTCATTCATTCATCCTCTCCAGCTTGGTCCAGTTACGGGTGGTGGTCGTACCGGAGCCCACCCCAGCTGTTAACGGGGGAATGGCAGAGTACATCCTGGACGAGTCACCAGCTCATGACGACCACACGAAGGACACGTACAGTACAGGACTGTACAGGACTGACACTTACAGACCTACGGTCAGTGTACAGTGACCAGTTAACCTCAGCATGCTTTTGGAGGTGGGAGGAAGCCAAAGTACCCGGAGAGAACCCACGCAGACACGGGGAGAGAATGAAAATCCACGCAGAAAAATCCAGGAATCTAACCTGGGACCTTCTGCACCACCGTTGTCTCTATAAACCTTCATGTCCTGCTAATAGCTCTTTTCATGGTCGTACACTTCTTCAGGCTCCTCTTTGGTGATTCTAAATCCTGTGACATACGATAGGACCAGCACTGGGGAGGAACATGTGACCGTGTTGTGTTGTGTAGTAAACAGAACTGCAGTCAGTTGTATGACCGCAGACAAATTAAATTACAGTTATTTATGAACAATTTCTGCCCAAACCTAGTTTTTATGTGGTTTATTTGTGCAGTGTTTGTCCTGATTTCATGTGTGACTGAATGCTAATGATGTTAATTGATGTGTCAGATGGTTTTGACACAGTTTGACAGTCGTCAGTGTTGATGCTGCTGGAAGCTCAAACACTGACACATTTGAAGCATTCAAGAACATTCATTCAACATTTAGAAAACAAATCAAATGGAATTGTTTAATTTACTTTGATCATGTCATTGAAATAGTCCCCCTACCTTTAATTAAACAAGGGAACTCTTGTAATTCTTACATATTCCATGTTTACGTTCCCTGACCACCTTCCATATTCAACACATGGGCACAGGGTGCACATGGGAGAAGCTTCAAATTCACACCCCCAGTCACAGAGCAATCAGTGTCCAAGACAGACATCTCACTCCCGCTGACATCACCCAACAAAACCGCTGTCACACTGTCAAACCGTCAAGGAGAGACAGAGGGGGACGGACGGGCAGGAAGAGAGAAAATCAAGTGTGATACAAAGAGTTGGCGACTTCTTCAGGAGATGAAAAATGACAGGCACAACAACCGTCTGCCATCTTCAGAGGGCAGTCGAGTCGCTCTTTCAGTTTAATGTTCTGATGCTTTACAGGGACACAGTGAAACAACAACAGCTGGCCCCAAAGTCCCAGTACCAGCCTGAGTGTATGGAAAAGACCTGCTGCTTCAGGCACGAGACAAAAACAACATGGGGAACGCTTGTATGACCTCACCGGTAAGTTTTAATAGCACCTGTCTACTTCTACCAAAGGCACTCAAATCACTTCAGATCGCCTCATTCACTCAGTCATTCACTGCCACACCCAAAATCCAACCACATTTCATCCAGGGATGTTTTATGAGCTCAGATCCTGTCTGATGTTAAATATGACGCCTTCTGTCTCCATCTACCCACCACTCATACATCCATGTTATTACACTGCCTCGCCAGCGCCTATGTTGTTACCACAGCAACTCATGCAGATTGGTCCGTGCCCATGCAGATTGGTCCGTGCATCGTGTCGCTGACGAGTGTACACAACCGGTCCGACAGTGTAACATAGACAGTACAGCTTCTGGATGAATCCTCATTTCGGGTTCAACAACCTCTGGGTTTTCACTGAACAGGCTCCGGATGTGTTTCACCTGTGTCCTGTTTCTGCTTCTCTGTCCCATCTCACCTCCTGGTGTTTCATCCAATCAGGTCCCTCCTTTCCCTCATGTGCTCCCACCTGTGTCTCCTCTGGTCTAATTTGTGAGCTGTACTTAAGCCCTTTGTTTGGTGTCTTGTTGGCTCATCTGTCGTTGTCCCGTCCCTGTGTTATCACTAGTGACGGCCAAATCCAGGCTTTGAAACGGTCAACGCCATGGTGACAGCGATCTGTTTAGGTTTGCTCCTCCATGGTGACATCTAGTGGCCAGTTCTGTTAAATGCACATCCTGCCACGAAGGAACTGGTTGATGCACAGAACACTTTGGATTGTGAAGTTTCTGAAGTGATGCAACTTTCTTTTGGCTTTCATTGGTTGTAAGGGTAAAGGATAAAGCCTTTGATAAAGCCTAAAGCAAATTATGAGCCACTCACATTAGAAAATATATTCACAGGACACACTTGTAGCTTGAACTAATTTTTTCGTCATCTTTTATGCAGCTAGGACTCCGCTGACAGATATATAGACGATCCTGTGATAGGAGTGCTGTGGAAGTATTTAAAGTATCAAACAGAAATCAGCGACACAGGACAGCAGTGGCTCTTTCTCCACTCCAAGTATCATACGTGTCACATGTACTGGTGGGAAACAGCATGTCGCTCTGACCAGTATAGTTTGAAACACACACGTGATACGGCCATCTCTGAAACACGCTTCAGAGCAGCGTTTAAGTGTTTGGAAACACTGATGTTTCAGGATCTCAACACAAGTTGAAACGTCTGCTTCAAACTTCTCGTCACTAGTGTTCCAGTCCTGGATCCATCCCAGTTTCCTTGTGCCCTCATGGTCCCTGTATTTCTCTGTAAGTGTTCTTGGCTTTTATTGCAGTTCATAAATACACAAACATCGTATCTTTTTTTTTTCATAGCTCTGTTCCATCTATTGATACAGTTTGTTTGTTCACCTGGTGATTTGAAGTAGGCCTTAACCGAGTGCTAAACAGGCTGTGTCGAGTGGTTTAGTGTCTAGTCTCTTTACAGTTTTATCTCATAAACCAGCTTCTGCTGCGACATAAATGGCATATTGAGGGCAATTAAACAAACTGAAACGATTGAGATGCTTTTGGACACCTGACCAGCTGAGACTTGCTGTCATGTCTCAAGCTCCTTTGTGACATCATCATCCGTTTCAAATGGGGGCATCTCATCACAATTTTGGCAGCACAGTCAAGAAGGTCAAAGATGCTGAGTGCAGGTCTGAGAGCAGATCCAACCATGACATCCTCCGCTCAGGTCAGGATTTCCACTTTCACTGCTGGCTCAGAGCACGAGACGGATATGTTCATCACAGCTCTGTCTCCAGCTGACACTGGAAACCAGCCATTAATAATGTAATGTACATTTTATTTTGCAAGTTGATTTGTGTTGCCTATAAAGGTGTATAAAGTGTTTAAAGTTCAGTTTCAATCCTTGTTTATTATTTTTTAACCCTGTCCTTTCCGACAATTTGACGTTCAGCAGGATTTGCCCTGGATGCCCCTTAATGCCAGACAGTTTGGCTGTGTGGATCTTACTGCTTACTTACATACGGCTGATCCTCCATTTCTTCAACTTTTATTGAATTTTTGTGCATCCGTGTGTGTGTGTGAGCGGAGGTGGGGCTTCTGGGCCGAACAGGACTGGATACCTACGAAAAAGGAACAGAAGGGAGGGGAGACACAGGCACAAAGAGACAACGGGAAGAGAAAGGAAAACAAGAGAAAACAACGCAACTACAGCAACAACAACAAAACTGTGTCTGAGATGGTCGCCTGGACATTGACGGGAAGTGGACGTTTTTTAAATGTTTTTTATCATGAGATCACCAGGGCGATATATGACAGTTCCCTCCATTATAACTCGGGACAGCTCAACAGTAGTAGAATTAACATCAAGCCCCACATCTCAAGTTCCGGTTCAATAAAAACCAAACATCCTCATGAGGACAGAGGTGGGGCCGTTATATGATGTGGCATTATTAATGTGTGTTTCATGAGTTCTAACTCGGCGCTGGAGTGTATTTGACCTATTTCTTCTTTTTTTTTTTAATGATCCTCCCATGAAATCAAACACCAATTAAAAACTGTTCTCTCAGGCAAGATATCTAAATACTTTTAGTTCATCCAGAAAACTGCGGCATGCAGCGTCCACAAGTCAACGTGATGGTGGTCTGCGGTCCACTGTGTTTCTGAGGTGAGCTTGAGACCTCCGGCAGTGCTTCTGCAGCCAGCAAGGGCAGTCTTAATGAATAGTGAGGTGCATGATAAATGCGACCATATGGCAGAGCCGGCTGGCCAAGCCAGGGGTGCTAGCTAGCTGTGTTAAATGCGTGCACACACACACACACACACACAAACACACACACACACACACATACATCATACCTCTTTTTTCAGCCCTTAGCGAGGAAATATAAGTCATCAAACTCTGCACAGTTGTCGACAGCAGCAGGTAGGAGTTAATGACCTCTGGGTCCTTTGGCAAGATGACATGTTATGGTCCTGCTGCGAAATCATCGCCACACTTCCTGTCAAAAAGTTTCACCGAAGTTGTGTGGAGAGAACACACACTAACTGTGCATGTGCCGGATTGTCACTCTGCAGCGGTGACTTTTTAATTACGAGCATTGTGTGTGCCTCAGTGCATAAATGCAGGAAGACTTCCCAATTTATATTTCCCTCGGATGATTTGCATACGCGTGTGTGTACGTACGTGTGTGTGTGTGTGTGTGTGTGTGTCTCAATCTGTGTTTGGATTCACAGTAGATGAATCCATATGCTCTCTGTCATATTTACCTACAATAAATTTCTCATTTCCCTTCCAACACTGTATTCAGTTTTCTCCTTTTAGCATTCAACACACAATACCCTCCTCCTTATACACACACCTTATGAACCAGCTTTCACGGTCCACACAAACATATGCACACTCACACACATGCTTCCACCCGTAGACACAAACACACAGCGAACAAACCATTGTTCTGCTATCAATGCAGACACCAACTCTCTCTAATTGGCTCAGAAAAAAACAATGGAAGGCCCCGGACGCTCTGCTGCAGTGATGCTTATTCAGTCTAGAGGGAAACCTTCTGCCTCACAGACACACACACACACACACACACACACAAACACAATTAGCTATGGCTGACCTGCGTATGCACTGTCTGAAGACATTGTTTATTTTATTGCATAGATTCAGGGTCTGCAAGCGGCAAACCTCACAAGTTCACCTTGGATGTTACCAAAAGCGCTGTGACCACACAGGGTGTGACGTGCAAAGATGACATTGAGGCTACGCTTGGTATCCAAGACACCGACTGAACAATGAGTGAAATCTGGTGCAACTGTAAACATCAAGGCTGAAAAAAACCTGCTTGGAGCTCCTGACGTGTCCCTCCCAGTGCAGCTGACAGGTTCACACCACAAGCACATCAACTGTGCTCAGGTGTGCTCAGCATTGTGGACCAACTCGTCAGACAGCAGCGTGATGGATAAGTGCGCTGCTGGCATCATTGATCTTAACTTAAACTGCAGTATTGCACGGGTCGTTAATGGGGCTGTTATATTGCTGGGAGAGCCCCCCACCCCCCTCCAACACCAAAGTCTCACAGGTGATCAACAAGAGTTGAATGCGTTCTACTTGGCCAGGAGAGAAATCAGTATTTTCTACATGTCTGGTTCTGTTCACTTACTTCATGTTGCTCTGAAGGACCGTCAAGGTTTTACTCAAAACTGGAGAAGGTTTATCCTCCCGAATGCCTCACTGCCATCCATCACAGTAGGGTGGGGGACTAGTGTTCATGGACAAGTTCCAACTGAGTGAGAAAAAAGAGAAATAGCACCCTCTTCTGGTGAAATGGGGTTGTAGAAAACTTTGAGTAGAGGATGCAGTGTTATATGATATTATACAGTGTCAGTAGATTCAAAGAGGATCAGAGTTCGTCAGATTGTCATTAAGGAGTGAGTGAGTCTTGAATCACGTTGAAAGATCAGTGAGCATCTGAGTTTGAGTACAGTCTTTTACCATGAACATCCACTTACAAAGAATGATATTTATACATAATACATGCAGCATTTTAGGAGAAAACACGACAATCACCGGCAATCTGGAACTACTGTCGCTACTAACTCAACACCTGCCGGACATTCTTCCACCATTATAGAATGTGTGTGAGTGTGTTAACCACCGTTTCTTGGATGATTGAATAGTTGGTAGAATCCTTGTTACTGAAGAGCAAACACAGGAATCGGTAAGAGAGATTGAATTCCGGCTGCACAGACACTACATCACCATGACCTGGATCAGTCTGTGGCAGCGGTCTGTTAGTAAACTCCTGTTCCTGTTGTTCAGTCATTGAAGGATTTATTCATAAAGCATGACTACAACCTTGAACTTGAAGCATTTTCTCACATGTATGGTACATTGTGGACACTGAGGTGTTAGTTGTGAACATCAACAGGCACATAATATGTATTCTGTGCTAAGTTCAAGCAGGTTTCCTGCTGCCTTCTCCATGGACAAAGACGGCCAGCACGAAACCCTCCAAAGCACTGAACATATCAATGATGTGGATGTGCCGGAATTTTCTTCAACTGAACCAAGATAAAACTGTAGTGATTGTTGTTGAAGCCAAAGAAGAAAAGAGTAATATTAAAAACACAAACCGAGCCAGAAATCTTGTTGCCGTCATGGACTCAGACCTGAAATTTCAAACGCCACATTAAGACTATTACAAAGTCAGCCCACTATCACCTGAGGAATATATCAAGGACTTATTGACACATCAGTCCTGATTTGGGAAAACTGGTCCATGAGTTTATCTTCAGCAGACTTGACACAGGTCTCCCTAAAACAACCATCAGACAGCTGCAGCTGATTCAGAATGCTGCTGCTCGAGTCCTCACTAAGACTAAGACAGTGGTCCTCAGATCTTTACACACACTGGCTTCCTGTCTGCCAAAGAATTGATTGCTGGTTTTTAAAGCACTGAATGGTTTAGGGCCAAAATACATTTGTGATCTGCTGGTACGTTATGAACCAGTTTAGACACCAACTTAATCAAGTTATCTAACACAAATAATATTTTAGATAAGTTTAAATCTGGTTTCAGGAGGAACCACAGTACCGATACAGTCCTTTTGAAGATTTGAAACTTAAATCCGGTGTTACACAGATTCACAGAAACTCACAGTTTTGGTACTAATAGACCTACGTGCCTCCTTTGATACAGTCGACCATCATATGATGGTCATTAAACAGAGTTAGGAACTTGGTCAACCTCTCTGGTACTGATTTTTACTGGTTCAGTTCCTACCTCACTGATCGACCTTTCTTATTGATTCTTATATATGTTTTAATCTTCATTATATCTGATACTTTTATTCCGATACCATTGTCTCTTTTAGGTTTTAGCTCCAGTGTTTTCCTCATGGGGGCCGTCCATTAGGAGAGCTGTGTCTGGTCTGTCCACGGGGTCATTGTCCTAGGGGGCGCTCAGGCCCGAGGTACTGTGGGGCTCTGCGCCTGTGCGGAGTCCATCCATGTCTGTGGTTGCGCCCCCTGTGGCCGTAGTCTGTGGTTTACGGTGTGGACTGCGCCCACAGGTGGCGCTTTCATCACTTTAATCCCCACTTTAATCCCCAGTGCCATGCCGTGTGGATTTGTGTGTGTGTGTATGTGTGTTGATATTTGTTTTGGTTGAAATTATTTTTTATCCCTCTTAGGGAATAGGAAGTAAATTAATTACAATTTTTTTTTATTATTTTAACTGTTTTGTCAGCCGCCTGTTAATCTTTAACATTACACTGTAAACTTTCCTGTGTAAAGCGCTTTGTGACAAATGTCTGTGGAAAGCGCTCTATAAATAAATGTATACTCACTTAACACGGTTCTTCTTGTAGCGGACAGCCTGCTTGGTATCATTCCTCCACTTCCCTTTCTCACCACTTGTGAATCAGCCCATCTGAGGTCACACCAGCATGACCCCTGCTGACTTCTCCTCAACACAGAACCTCCTTATCAAGGTGGCACCAAGAGCCATCTTGAATGGGCCTCCTCCCTCTAAGTTCACTCTCTGGGCATCAAACCATAAAGATGTCATTGCTGACATTAGACAAACACCTTGCAGGGAGAAGAACCTTCCTCCCTTCCACAGTTTATGACTCTGTTTATGACAAAGACCCAAACCTCAAACTCCCCCACTCTCTTCTTTGGGGTCCAAACTGAACTCCAGACCTTTTCCTGCATTCCTGAGCAGGACTGAGACTCTGAGATCCCTTTGTTTCATTTGTAACCTAACAAATGTATTAAACATATTATGTGTCTCATGGTAATGTTACATACTCGGATATAAGAACATTACTTATTTACTACCAGTTTACCTGAGGTTGATACTAGAATCATGGACGTTTTGATGTTTCATATTCAACAATGTTCCCTCTTCTGATGACGTACTCTGATGCCTTGCTACAGACTTCACCAACGTGAAATGTGTAATGCTGATACTTCTCTTCTCGATGTTCTTCCTTCTAGAATGTTCATTCTAGTATCCTTGAACCATTTCATATGTCATCTTCTTA
>CAAKHB010005576.1:54383-126272 GCA_901007665.1 Aeoliscus strigatus | reverse complement strand
ATCTCTGTTCTTTGTGATTAACTCACCCAGACATTTCCCAAATTGCACGTGTGTTTGAAGTCTCACACACAGCGGTGCAGCAATGCAATGCACAAAATTCATGCGGCTGTTGTCAATAGACTTTGATTTGATCAAAACCATGGACGTCTTGGTGGAGATTTAAGTAAGAAAAGGATGCAGCTTGTCCAGCCGGCCTCAACAATTTAAGGTTCCACCGTGTATCTTCACACACAGATCCTAGATTTAACGCTGTCTGCGATCTGACAGACTTTGTCATCAACCTGTTCTTGTTTACTTGGAAAAAAAAAAAAACTGTTTTTAGGGAAGGAAACAAAATAGGAAAAAAGTTACCTCACATCTCCAAAATATACAACAACATATACACTAGTCCACTCAGGCAAACTCACATCCTCTCTGAAGGTGGTATTATTGTGACAACAAGAAGTAGCAAACTGCTTTGAAATAGAACACCAAACGTAACATAGAAATAGGAACATTTTGCCTGTTTGCCACAAACACTGCTGATACTCACTATGACGGTTTTCCATAATTTATGAAACTTTATTGAAAAAAGCCATCATTTAATTGTTTAAAATTTAATTTGGATTTGTCTACAATAGAAAAACTTCCTTTTCTTCCTTTATTCTGGCTTCATTTCATCATCCTTCATCCCCAACATTCAGCATAGAAGCTACCATTAAACATTAAACCACTTTTACGAGTTTCCCAGAGCAACAAAATCCTTTTCCCTCAGTACATGAATATGTCATGAAACTCTGCCGGTGCATGAGAAACACAAGGGCAGACCAGGGCACAGTTACACCGCTGCATTGGCTAAAAGCTGCTGTTGTGTAGCCTTCTATCACATCTACTGGTGCAGAATGACACACTGATGGAACACTAACCCCTTAAGTTCCAACCTCTGCTGACTTTCTGTGTCAAAGCGGCTGGGTTGCATGCGGTGGTCCCTGGATAGGAGATTCTCCCGACTAGGAGCCATGATGGTTTCTCTACCATAGTCCAGTGGTGCCTAGTGCTCACGTTGGACAATATGGTGCCTGCTTGTGCCTGAGGCAGGCTATCGTCATTCCTGGGGTTCGCTGTGGAAAGAAAGAATGAATACAGCCTGTTGTTAGTCCCACAATGAAACATTTCTGTAACCACTCAGGGGAACATGCAAATAGGGCGCATTTGGAAAGTATTCACACCCGTTCTCTCTCCCCACAGTGGTTTGTTACAGCCTTATTTCAAAGGGGATTATATTCCTGTTTTGTCTCATCTATCAACACACTCTACCACATAACGACAATGTGGTCTGGGTACACAAAAAATGCAGTATTGGAGGTCAAAGACCATAGTGGTCTCCGTCATTTGTCGTGGAAGATGTTGATGGGAGATGGGGGAACCTTCCAGAAGGACAACCATCTCTGTGGCAATCCACCAATCAGGCCCTTATGCTAGAGTGGCCAGAGAGAAGCATCTACTCAGTAAAAGACACATGACAGCCCGCTTGGAATTTGCCATCAGACATGTAAAGGACTCTTGACCATGAAAAAGGATTTTCTGGTCCGGTGAAACCAAGACTGAATTCTTTGACCTGAATGTCAAGTGTCACGTCTGGAGGAAGCCAACCATCTCTCATCACCTGTCAAATAGTAGCATAACCTGACGCGTGGTGGTGGTAACATCATGCTGTGGGGATGTTTTTCAATGGCAGGAAATGGGAGACTATTCAGGAGCAAAGGAAAGATGTACGGAGCAAAGAACCGAGAGCTCCTTCAGCCCCAGCATGCTCAGGAAGGACCCTAAGGAGTGAAGGAGTGACTTTGGGACAAATATGGGCCTAGACCTGAACTATCAAATGTCTTTGGAAAGATCTAAAAATAGCTGGACAAGCAATGCTACCTATCTTACCTGACAGAGCTGGAGAGGATCTGCAGAGAAGTCATGGGGATGGTGAGAAAGTCACCAAAAGACAGCTCAAATGTGTATGGACTGAAGGCATTTCTCTGCAGGAGTTTGGGTATTTGACAACAAAATGAAGAAGAAAATCACATCGCATTCGCATTCGCATTCACCCCCGGTATGTCAGTGAAGGGCAAGAAAGTAGAGAAGAGACGTTAGCCTCAAGTAATGGCACTTGGCTAATGTAAGGTGTGGGCATTACAGTTTTACAGACAAAGTAAATACAACTAAGTCATGAGCGCTAGAAAATCGAGGCTAGCGGTAGTAGCGCAAGGAAGGGGCATGAGCCTCATCAACATCAGTACTGAGAATTACCACCCCTTGGCTCTACTGAGTATTTTTTGAGCATTGTGTCATTTTATGGTCCACATCTTAAAAGTTTTACTGCTACTCTCACAGTCTTGCAGTGGACTTTACTTGTTTACTTCAAATGAAATACACCAGTTACCTGCTTAGTGGAGCCCGATGTTTCCCTCAGGAGCTGTTGTCACAGACTCACTATTGGATGTGTGAAGGGTCAACCAAACACATCTGCAGAGTGAATGTTTCTCGGATGTCTGCGTGTGTAAACCTTCTTTCAGCTCCCCCACAAACACCCAAAAATGCATGCAAGAGTGAGTATTCATTCATGAACACCGGAGAACATTCGGAAAGTTCATTGCACCCCTGTACGTAATTCCTTGATCCATTTAAAAACGAACACACACCAAACATTCATCAGTATGCATGAGCACACATGATAAGTGTCTATGTCTTTTCGTAGAGAAACACTCACACATACTCCACAGCAGGGATCTCCAGAATAGGAGCGCCATGCTGACGTAGTGACAAAGTACATTTTTTGTTCCTTGATATTTCCAAATAATCAGTATACATGCAAAGTACTGATATCAAAGCTGTTCCCAGCTACAGTACAACGGTAGTAACTGACAGCCATGCCTGTGTAATGTAATCCTGTGTAATCCTGTGCAGTGTCCCTGGATGACTGAGAACCTTCACAGCCCTGGAGCCAATAGATCTGTATGTGTATGCAGCATGATACATCATCAGTGTAACATGTCCAGATGAAACCAACGAATATTTGTAATTTGTTGTTTTATGTATGAAAGCTGTATGTGTCATCCAATTGCCCCTGGAGACAAGTTCCTTTTGTTTTAGTTACACTGAGTTGTAACATAAATTCAAGTTAAATTCAGGTTTGGGGTCAGAAAATGTGAGACAACAGTGCGTTCTGTTTTGTTTTTGGCATATTTCCATCTTCTGAATGCATGTGCCTAGCTCCTATATATGTTTGTATCTTTGTCCTCTGCAGGTTCATCTATAAACAGTCATATTCATGTTCGTCCCTAAATGACGACTCAGCGGTATCACCCCCTCTCTAGGTCATGGACATCAGGACCATTTAGGGCACTTAACACACACAGCGTCTTGCAGATACAGGGACAGGGAAGACACGTCTCCCTGCACTCATCTCAGTAGGTCCCAGAATGGCCTTTGGAAAGCATCGTAGTATAATTTAGATGTAGTCTTATGGTAATGGCTGCTCATCTGGGTGACATTTAGCTGTGGCTCCTTTAGTGCACAGCCATGCTCCAATAAGCAGATCAGTGTTCAGTACAGTCGTGTCTTATGTAGTAGCACATTCAGAAGTGATTTTATTCTGTTGGATTATATGTCTTCATTAACTTGTATTAGTGCATTTTATTCTCTTTAGTTAGTGTTGCTTTTATGTTCTTATTAATGTCATCGTCATCATTAAATGGCCCGGTGTATGAATTGTGCTATACAAATAAATCTGCCTTGTCTTATACAGCTGCTGGTGTGTATCATCTTATTTTTAACATAATGCTTCTTGAATGATTTTCTGTGGACTCCTCACCCCAGATTATGAATTCTAGACAGCACACAATAAAATCCATTTTACTCAAGCAATGAGTTTCACCAAGGTGTAGGCAGCACGAGAGGGAGAAAAAACTCCTAACAACGAATCATCATCCAGTCGTGAGTGCTGAGCTGCAGATATTCATTACAGCCACAACCGTCCAAGTCAGCAGAACAGGAGCAGCATTCAATGAAAGAGCAGCCAAGTCCAGACGCTCTCATTTCAATCCGTATTTCCTGGGTTGTGGAAAGTCCACCCCCAACCCCCACCTTTGTTTTTCCATTGTTCATGCCATTTTGTGTCTGGTGTCGGCCTACTGACAAGACTGTGTGCAGAGGGTAGCCATCACACTCATGAGGAAGACCTACCAACCTCTCCACCATCGTATGCAAGCAGTGTGTGTGTGTGTGTGTGTGTGTGTGTGTGTGTGTGTGTGTGTGTGTGTGTGTGTGTGTGTGTGTCAGCGGGCGAGGACAAGGTTAATTTAGTGGGGGAACGGCCATGTGAAACATCACTAACCCCACTTTAGCCGTCACCTCTGATGATCAGGCGCACACCGTGTGTTAGGACACTTGTATGTGACACATTCATTTGTCTGTGCATCCGACAGGAGGGAGAATGAGGTGATGATGAAAAAGCCCACAGCAGACAAAGGATAAAGAGGAGTTCCTCTTCCTCTAATGGGCTATTGACACAGAGGACCGCATTCTCAGCTGAATGGAAATGGAAAACGGTCGAAGAATTCAAGATGATAAATTATGAAGATCAATACCACATTAGCCATAATGTAATAATTAACCTGAACCTATCATGGCCATTGATAGATGGCAGAGATGGTAAATAAAACAAAAACAATTACATTTGTACGCTTTTCCCTCAAAATGCAATAGTCCCCACAGAACAATAGAAAGCAGCTCATTAAAATTTCTGTACTCTAAGATGAATTTCCTCTAATGTTTTTTTCTCATTTTATGTACTTGTGTGTTATATTATTTTTTTCTGATCACAAACGGTAGAGAAAATATCTTAATGTACATCCAACCAGATTCAGAGTAAATTTGCCCTTTCAACCTGTGTCCATTTGTCTGATGAATTCCAAACCATTCTTGAAGGTATCAAGGTGAGGGGACGTGAGCCGTCAGTCAGTCTGTCAGTCAGAGCCCATGAAGCCGACAGACAGTGTTGGTGAGACGTACCCCTGAAATCAATTGACTGGAACTCGAGCCAGCAGAAGATCCCTGGAGAGCAGCTGCCGCCGCAGCTCTTGAACACATTCCCATTGATTTTTCTGTGTCCACTGGTCATCACAAAATGTACAGAACATGAATCTAAATGGCAAAAAAGTAAGATAAAGCTTTATTTCCTAGACAAGGAGAGGTGAAATAAGTTGGGTTGTTTCGTAACACAATCCAATAATAAGAATAATGTGATCATTAGGTGGAGGCCATGTGTACAGCATGTCGCAACAATTCCAAATAATTTCACTCAAAATAGAAGTTCCTTGTGGATTACGGGGCTCAAAGGTTCCGATTTATTTGGGTTTGTTCTAATATGAGTCAACGAAAAAACATTTTACAGAGTGATATCAAATAACCTTCAGCAAAATATTGTCATTTTCAGGAGCCACCAAGTGACATGACTGTGTGGTATTTGTCCAGTGTGACACCAGGTTACCTATGACATACGTCACAGTAATGAGATTATTAATTAACAGTAATGAACTACGATCGTTTGCAATTCCTGCAACTCACTCCATTGAACGGGACTTGATGACGCAACCAATTTGACAATGATATCGAGGACACAGGTTGGACACAGGTCAGACACAGTGTGATTCCCCTTGCCTGTTACTTGTTCTTAAGCATCTTTGGGTTTTTGAAAAGCACTATATAAATTAAATGTATTAGTAGTAGTAGTAGAAGTAGTAGTAGTAGTAGTAGTAGTAGTACAGGTTGGACACACTGAGCGTTTTCCCATAAATAAATACCTTGTAACAAAAGAAGACATTTGAAGGTACTGTGTATTGAAACATTATCTGGTCATGAGAACATCGCAGCTCATCATCAAATAAATAAATCATGGACAGGAAAGGAATCCTCGGAGGGTTAACGTAATCTTCCAAACTGTCAATATTCCCTCAGCAGTCAAGCTCATGTTCACTCTCAGGAAAATGCATTAGTTGCAGATGATAGCCTGAGCCCAGGAGTCCACACAACCACTAATCTGTTAATTGATCTGGTGAGTGAGTGTGTGTGTGTGTGTGTGTTGTAAGGACTCATCCATCGCAGACGACTGTTGAGAGCACAGTTTGCTGCTGTTATAAACTAAATACTTTGATAACTCAGGTGTGATTGAACTCTTCGAGGCGACTGCTGGGGAAGTAGCTGGAAACCAAATCTGCCTCCATGATGTCAAGTCAACCTCCAACCGATGATGTTAGTGCTATGCTCATGCTACACAGACCTGGTGAGAGTTTAAAGGCTTGTGAGTGGGGTACCCACATCAATGTAAAATATACAATTGTGGGACTCAGGTTAAAACAGGAACTGTAAAAGGAACCACACACACACTTTTCACAAACACATTCCCACCCTGCTCCAGTGCACGCTGTCCCTCTCCCACGTCACACTCCAGGAGTCATCTGGATCTGGAGTCAGTTCAGGTGGAGTCTGCTTTCATTCTGTCCGATGTCAGGAGGACTCAGGTCAACATGAGGTAAAATATAAGAATTTATTACATGGTCAAACCTGTGTAGCAAAAAAAAAACACACACGTGTTTAAACACGAGTGTCACATCCTACTGACCTACCTTCAGCTGGGAGGGGGGGGGGTTCCAGAGGTCAGACACTGATGATGGTGGAACAAGCAAGGTGAGCAGGTGGTTTCTCATCAGATACAGTGGAGTTCAAGTCATATTTCTATACTGTATTCATGAGTGTTTTTGACTTATACTGTTCTATTTCTCCCCAAACTGTTCCTCTGTGAACGTGTGCTGCACAAAGAGGAATTACCATTATTTTGTTAATAATGTTATGATTTCTGTCATATACTAAAGAGCAAAACACCTCATTTGAACACCTTCCATTGCTGTATACTATTGAGGATCACATGTTGCAAGAAAGAAAAAGCTTTGATCTAACTCAAGCCCACCTGGTACCTTAACTAGTCTTTCTACCGCTCTGAGGGGACGGGAAAAGAAGAGGCGGAAGAAGGAACCTAAGCCTGGAGGAGCCTGGAGGAGTCTGGAGGATGACAGCACACATTATTTCACAGAGAGGATAATGAATGCAAAAGGGTTCGGTATCTCTCCGCTTCTCATCCTAAAAGGGATTAAAGGCTCGATCAAGGCTGCAGTGTCGGTGATAACAGTCCAAAACAAGACCAGGACGTGAGTCACACGCTCTCAAGCCTCCTCCGCGCTTCTCATTTGAGAGTCACCTTCCTCCTCTGTTTGACACATCCCCCTCGAAGACATAAGAAGCTTAGATGATGCAGTATTTTCTTCTTCTTCAAATACTTGTGGAAGTGCATCAGGGCCTGGCTGACTTACATGGCGATAAACTATCCACCGATAGTCGTCCGTTTGATGACAACATCTGGATGTTGTTAGGATCAAAAATGCTGTTAGAGAGTTTTAGAGACACCAGGATGTTCACTCCACCCGACGTGAACATTCCATTTCATGTTCACGGCGACTTTGGAGGGGACCTCCTCCTTTGTCTGCTGTGTGTGTGTCTGTTGTGTACCTGGTATCATGCTCTTGTGTGATAATGATCAACACCTTTGCTCCTGTCAGGGTGCAGTTATCTTGAAGGGGGTCCTAAGGTGGTGGCCTTCACGATCCCACCGCGCCACCCTCAGTTTCTCACTGGGTCGAGGATGTGCCGTGTACAATGAAGGGCTCTGAAGGTACATTTGTTACAAAAGTCTTTGTAGAAAGTCTGTGGAAAGTCTTTTCCATGGGTGGAACCACCTTACAATGTTTGCAGTGTTGTTTTTCTGTTTTAAGGTCACCGTTGGGGTGGGGTGTTTATTAATTTAATGTAAATTACCAATAAAGAACTTTGATATAGTTAACCACTACCAGTGAATGTTATATATATGTATACTGTAATATTACAGTTCAGTGTGAGAGAACGCTGAGATAAGTTTGCGTTGCTCTTTACTATAGGATATGATTATAGTAAGTATAGCATTTTAGCCTTCCACCCCTGGCAGCAGGGTCGTAGCCCACATGAGTCAATGATTACAAGTGTAACCTTTGAGTTTGAGTGATCAAAAAAAAATACTCATCAAATCATTCAGAGTAACCTTTCATTGTGCTATTGTGCTTTCTTTCAAATCCAAATTGTCTTTCAGGTGAGCAACAAGAATTAATCGAGGCTGTAAGGGGCTAATGTACAAAGTAACACACTAATTGTAAAAGAAATATCAACTTCACGTTTGGTAAAGAATTACTATGGGGGAAATGCACGTTTACCACTTTCATTTGGAACAATCGTGTCATTAAAACTCTTTATGTAATAGACTGCTGAGGAAGAGCCTCGAATGAGGCCACCAAGTTCCCAGTGGACACATCCATCTCTGTTCAAACACTGCCCCCCAGTGGTCATAATAGAACATGAGACGATCTGAGGTCGGACGGTGCATTTACCTTACACAGCACTTAATCTACTGATGTGTCTGCACTCCCTTCACAGGAATCTTATTAACTACAGCTGTGAGTTGAAACATCAGAGGGAATTCACCAATTTCAAGTTCCAAACGTTTCAATTTGAAGTCTTTGCAAATAAGTCAAATGCACTTCAGATAAAAGTTTAATTCACAAAAATACATTGACCAATATAATGAAAATGTACTAAAATGTAATTTAATAATCCATAAACGGTGGAACATCATTGACAGAATAACACAAGAAGCATTATTAGAGTTGGTTTAGTATAATATATTTCAGCTTCAAGAGACATAGAAATCAATCCTTATTTTTCCCCATATTTCTTCTATAAAAGACCCATTTTTTTTAAGCATTGTTATGCAAAAATGGCATTAGAATATATTATGGGAGCTATGAAATCCCAGTGACTGAGTATAAAATTAAGTCACATCAGAGAGCGATATTTGCAGAAGAGAAGTCCATGAACAACAGGGTGAACAAAGAAAAAAAAAATTTAAAAATCATACATATAGACCTTGATCTATCATCACTGACATGACAGGCATGGAGAATAGGTGTATGACGATAAAAAAATTCTCAAAATTTCCACTTGATTTCACTTGAAAACATCTACACTTAACTGATGCATTTTGTCATGCTCGTTTTGAAGAATATTTATAATCATACAACTAAACAGGTCAACTTCCATGTCTTTCAAATACAATATTGAAAAAGATGAAAAATACTGAATCTGGGTTCTAACGTCTTCCTTCTATTATTCTTATATTGTTAAACTGTCAAAAAAGAAGAAAATAAGGGGCTGCTCTGTAGACATGGAGGCGGCTCATGGACATTTTATATACTGCCAGAGGCTTTGCTGCAGTTTTATCATCATCATCATCATCAGTTTGTGTTGTTTGTTTGGTGCAGAAATGGAGACTGTCCATTCAGGGTTCACACTGTAACTGAGACACAGAGGAAGGTCCTTTGAGGCGAGAGACCAGAGTATTCTCTCTCTTACTGTCTTTCTTTCTCTCACACTTTCATTTCTCCATCTCGTTCACTCTCATAGATCATCCTTGTTTGATAGGAGCAGTTCGGTCAGCTGATTCACCATTTATGGCTGATGATAGGAGGGGGCGGGGCTGTTGGAATGCTGGCACGTTCCAATCAGGGCAACAGTTCTTCATTACAGCATTTCTGGAAGATGACATAGTGGTTACATCCCTGACCCGTTTGTTGTCAGCAGTTTGGTACAAACCAGAATTTAAAAAAAAAAAAAGACAGCATAACACAGATTCTTCAATTCATCAGTGCTCTCTACTGGCCACTCATGGCATTACAACTCAGTGGCACGACAGCTTTGTATTAATACTGGATCTGAAAACTGCAAGAAAAATATGAAAACATGCAAATTTATTTAGATCTACACATATCAAGCCAAAACCATCACTGCTGCTCCCTTCAACACACGGATACTTGTGTGTGACTTCAGGAGTCTCAGGACAATTTGTGTAGAGCTGTTCTCCCTGACTATTCTCTATCAGGGACCTACTCAGGGAACTGTTCTCCATCACTCCCTGACTACTGGGATCCCCTCCTACACCTCTTACTAGGTTAGTGGCATTCATACACCTGACAAATGTTCAACGAGGCTGTGCCTGGAAACGCAGAGACCAACACAGATGTGTAAACCCCCCACGACGACATGGGGCACTCTGCATAGGGTATAAGTAGGAGGAAATGTGTCTGGAGGGGTTTCTGGGGTGTGCACTGATCTGTCTCAGCGGTGGCAGCTCTTAGAAGTGAACCTCAAGTTGAGAAAGAGGCAAACACACATACATGCCAAGCCACATTCAGAAATGTAAACACACACAAAATGACACGTTAAGCAAGTAAACAGAAATTTACCAATCAACTACCATCAAAGCAGGTGACAAATCACATTCTCAGTGTATCACTGACAAATGTCATTGTACAGCACCTCTGTGTCTCGTCTCATCTAACAGTACTACAAGTAGGTGGTGGGGAGCTGGGAGCAATGCAACAGTGGGGCTATAATCCCATTAGTGTTGGTCCACTGGGCTGGCCAGCGTGTGAACTGGGGGAACAGACACCTCCCCGGGGCCAACAAACAGAACCCACTCTCACACACTAACACACACACACACACACACTATAGCAAACTGACCATCACAGATGGGTTCAGACAGGGAACACAGTGGGTGGTTTAAGTACTCGGATTGGTTCCAATGGTACTGTCTGGTCGGTTTCACTAATCCAGTGTACATATCAAGGTTTTCTTTGCCCAGACACCCAGAGTTAAAGGAGGTAGGTGTAAGAATCATAGGGGTTGGTGACACTTTGCTGATTCGGAGACTATAGTTTCAGTCAGCCAAAATATTGACAGACAGATATTGACTGTAAGCAACATCAGACAGACAATACTCTGCATTAACCTCTGCATATCTTTACAACTGAATAGATTCACCAACTTCAGGTTTTCAAGATCAAGTAGAATCACATTCTGTATTTTTCACCAGTGCCCGATTCTGTCTGATAATCTAAATGAATAGATTGTCTCTTGTGGCAGGAACTTCAGTAATTACTGATCCAATTCTTACTACAATTGATTGAATGTTTGGAAACCAAAATAATTATGTTTCATTTTACATGAAAACCCGGTCTGGGGTTTCTTCTAAGGACAATATTTGTCCATTAAGAACAGATGATACACTAGAAGGATTTTACTATTGGATTAAGTTTTTTACTATTGCAGGAGTCCACTTTCCCCCAGACACAAACAGGCCCAAGTGAAAAGGAGAAGAAACAGCGACAGTCCAGAGCACTGACTAAAGACATCAGACTTTACAAATGTAAGATCGGAATGACATTGATAAAATGAAAATTAAAAAAACTAATTTAAAAAAATGAAAATCGTCCTCATTCTTAAAATCTGCAGTCACAGTTGGATCGTAGGAAAATAAATCTATGCAATCGATGAATCTTTACACCCCTAGTAATTATAGATTAATATTAAAGTGTGTATAACACCCCCATTGCCTGGAGGGGGAGCTCCAAATGAACTGAATTCCTAGAGGTTCCGTTTTCATCAGCGTTTGTCCGTCCATCAGCCACGTTACAACTGATCACATTCTCACAAACATTTTCATGCTGGTCCAAGAAGAACCCATGGAATTCTGGAGGTGAGTCAGATCCGTGTGTTGAGACAGGAGATTCTCTTTGGGTGTTTGCACACAGCTCAGTTGCAATCTGCAATTCTCTCAGTCGCCACAGGTCGCACCAATGCACAATAAAACTAATCATGATTGCCATTATGTTTTCTTCAGCATGCATTTTGTATCTTCCCAGAGGCGTCAAGGAGGAACATTAATATATTTGCATGCATTGAAGTCAAGTTTACTTATTAAGCTTAGTATAACAAACTTCTCGTGCTAAACAAGAACTGATGTCCTCCTGTGTATGTGTTGTAAACGAGGCGGAAAGCTCAGAGCTATGATGTAACACTGAGCCACCTGACGGCCAAACTGTGCCTGACACCGTGATGAACATGCATGGGTCTTTGTGATAGCTGTGATGCTTTATGAAATGAAAAGACACACACCTGGCTCAGAGCTGCTGCATGGGCTGCAGGGGAGGAGGGTGTTTAAAGCAGCACACAGTTGGATTTCTTTTTTGCCTTCTTCTTTTCCACAGGTGTTTTCCTATTTATCTGTCTGACCAGGTCATAGAAGATCTGAGAGACAGAGAAAACTCAAGACATTATCTGTCATTATCATATCACAACGGTAAAATCACATCAAGTGGAAACTTAATACACTGCAGTACATTTAAATGAATCGATGAAGCTCAGTTGTGAAGGTATTAATATTACTGTTCAAATCACAAGTCACTACTGTCTGATGATGAAGATTTATGATTTTGTGAAGTCAGGAAGAATTGAATGTGTGAGTGATGTGTGTGACGCCGCCAGTTTACACACCCAGACTAGTTAAAAAGAGCAGGAGGTAGTGGGATGTAGGTGTCAGTAGCAGGTGTAATACAAATGAGTACCTACATCTATGAGAGACCATACTTAAATCCAGAATGAACATGATTACTAAGGATATAACTTCCGTTCATTGTATTCATAGATGAATGACACTGTGCCTGGTGTTAGGCCAACAGAGTTTTTTCCTGGTTACTCACATCGAGGACGTTGATCTTTGACTTAGCAGAGGACTCTAAAAAGGCACAGTGGTTCCACTGTCTGGCCAGGTTCTGGCCCTGCTCCTTTCCCACCACACGCTCATCCTCCAAGTCACACTTATTCCCCACTAGGATCATTGGCACCTGAGAAAAGAGAAAGTTCAACATAGATGCAAACAAAACTCATTGTTCATTTCTCCTAAATAAAACCACATGAACCCCAAGACTCCACTCACTGCATGGTTCCACATTTTGAAATACAAAGGGAGTAATATATAATCCCCTTTCTGTGTTGGAGGACTTTTCCTAACTAGTGGTGGAGGACCATGGTGGTCATTTCACCATGGCATTTCAGCTCAGAGAATGGCTGCAGCCACAGTACTGTGCTGTTCCCACTCACTGTCTGACATTTTGCTTCTGTGAGTGTGCAAAGAGGAGAACAAAGACTGCACCAAAATGTACATTCACAAATAGGCAGTGCCTTGTAAAAAATAATGGAATGTCAGTGAAATGTTCAATGACTGTAAAACAAACCTTGATCCTTCTGATCAGATGATTGCAAATAAACATGATCACAGACTCAAGTTCAACAATACGATCTGGGCCACTCCAAGCCGCTGACTGAAGGGGAGGCTGCTCATTGCAAGACCCACAATGATGATAGATATTAAGTCCCAGCTGGTCATCTTTATGTCAGAATTTAGGGTAAACTGTAGGGTAAACTAGGAAACTAAGAGCTAGAGAGTAATGAGAAGATGTCAACAGGTTCATCCAACGTGATTAATTTCAGTGAAGGTAACCACTGGGTTTCAATGGCAGGGGCACGAAGATGATCAATGTAATCAGTCCGTCCCTCTGGACAGGCAAAAAGAAATCATTAAGGTTACACAACAGCACCAAAAAAGATTTGAAAAATCTATACGAATGAGCAGCAGTGGGTGTTCTCTGCTGTTGTCTCACTTCACTTAACATGTAGAGTCCAAAGTTGTCACAACCAAGTTGAAACAACTCAAACTGAAGCTTAGTGAAGTGAATATTAGGGACAATATCACACCCTCACTATCACAGAGGACAGGGTCGGGGCTGTCAGGGTGTTGGGATGCGTCTCATCCTGCCTGATGTTTCCTGACCAGCTATCTAGGGAGCATGCTGGCCCGGAGGAAGCCCTGGCAGCCCCGCCCAGTTGGGATAACATTGCTTTCCTTCCTGAATGTTTTCGAACATTTCAGCTGGATTCCATGCTCTAGCTGCTCTCTGTAATTACATGACAGTGTACGAACACATGCACTCACTGACATAACACTAAGACTATTCTAAGACTATTCACTGTAAAACTGCATGACAAAAACAAACAAAAATTATCAGGAACTGGTGTGTTTTGTGTTTTTTGCACAGCTTTGCCTAGCCAAGCATGCCTAATAATACATTCATGAACAACTGTATATGCAAAACTGGGACTATATGTACTGTATCTGAAACAAATAAAGCATTGATGTGGAAATCCTGCCTCTCAGTCATTAACCGTCCCCCGGACATGAAGACCTGAAAAAATGTGTAACGTCATTCGTAGGTATCCAAACATGCACTAGCTCGCTAACACTTCATCTGTTCGAAGTGATTTCTTTGACACCACTAAGGTATTCCATGTGAAAATGTACAAGGTATCAGACAACTATACCAACGTTCCTACTACTTTTCCCTCTGACTCTCTTTAGGCTGCCAGGCAGACGACAGGAAACTGGGATGTTTGTATTAACCCCATGGAGGTTGCTGCTTGATGTTTGATATCCAAACAACCCCTGGACCAAACTGCTGAACGACATTTCTCCCAGGGGTCCTGGGAGAACCAGTAGTATGGCCTTCTTATACAAACTTTGAGCCAAGCTGCGATGAAAAGGATGGAGAGAGGGGATGGAAGAATGTAGGTATGCAGGAAAGAAAAAAATGCTCAGAGTCAGCAGCACACAAGGCAGCATTAGGCTTCTCTAAGTCCACACACAGCCCACAGAGAATCTGTTAACATGCTACAGACAGGTCCTAACCCGCCCACAGTGGCATGCTGGAGATTGGATTGCAGGGAAGACAGAACAGGGGAGGATAGAGTATCCTAAATGAATGGAAGCAGCACTTCCAGAGTAGTGAGTCATAAGCATTCAGTGAGGCATTAGTACCATCCTAGTCACAAAAGCAGAGAAGGAGATGGCCCGGAAAAGTCATAAGACCTTCCTTACAAAAGAACTGTGGAAGGAAACTGAGGAAGTGAGCTTTTAATAGACTGGCTGCTGCTCACTTACTTTATTCTTTGCTCCTAATGACTCTTCAAAGGAGATGGAATTCATTCCCACTGTGTTCAGTGTTCAGTCATTAAAAACCCTTGTAATTGAACCAGGCAATATAAATGTTGCCTGTACTTTTGCCAGAGTTGCACTAAATGGTGCGTGGCCGAACTGAGAATGAAAACAGCTGCAGCAGTGGCTGGAATGCCTGCTTTAGCTTTGCAATAGCACAAAATCCTTCTGCAAATAAAAAAACTTTCCTCTTGGATGAAAAAAGAAAACATTGTAAGCATTTCCTTTGGTTGTGCATTCCTGAGAGGGTCAGATAAACAGATGTCACGCCCATCATAGGTAAATGCTCTAAGAGGGTACTGAGAGAGTTGCCATAATAGCCAGATAAGCACAATTACTAAGATGTATTCCAAGGGAAAGAGTTCTGAGAGAGTATGTCAACTGCTTGGGTTTTTTTTTTATAAATCATACCATAGAGTCACTAACATTGCAATCCATCTGTTAGCCTGAGGCTAACCTTAGTTCCTAAACCACAGAGACTCAAATGAATTACCACAGCCGCACGATGTAGTGTTTTGGTGAGCTGAGGTTTTCTTTGCACATCATCACTGACAGTCCAATCATTTGCTCAGAGTGCCAAACCACAGTGAGGCCACAAGGCCGCACCACAGAGAAGAGAGGGAGCACAGGGACCAATGCTGAGAAGGTCAGTCAAAATAAAAAGTACCTCGTCAATGATATCAATGAAGGGAAGGGGCGAGAGGAGGAAAGACAGATACTTGAACTAGTTGAAAATATCTGCACCATGGTCGGAGAGTGGTTTCATAGATAGATGATGTGGAACAAAGTAAGGGAGAGGATGCAGGAGTGAAAGAGAGGGGTAACATTCATTCCCTGCAGAGATCACCAAAAAAGGGCATCTGAGATCTTGCTGACACACGATCTGCACCATCCGGAAACTGTATGGAGGTTTATAAACTCAAAAGTATCAGAGATGCAAAAGTGTGCTACTGATAAACAGCAAACTAAGAAAAAATACCAATGATAGGGGTGTCGATTGGTCAAAATTTATAATCATGATTGCCACTTGTATATGTTCTAGGCAAATTAATCACTTTTGTTTTTGAGTTCTCAAGGTATACTAATGGGCAGCTACACACAACACATACACTTTTTAACATCAGGTCAAATACTGTCCACAATATTCTCCATGCTGAAAGCATACCATGGCTCACAAACAAACGGCTTACCCTTGTGCTCGACAATATTAAACTGCAATTGAACTAAGTGACTAACAAGTGGTATTTTAGACCTGATGTATTCCGGCAATAACTTGGTTCACACCGACAGTGAGAACAAGTAGGTTTAGCCTTGTTGACAGAACTAACTAACATCCCATTCCTATGTTCTGACACAACCTTCTTGGATTAGGGTCATAATTACATATATGTGCATTAATAATGAAGGTGTAAATGACTTATACTTTTATTGGATTCCACACAAACCCACAGCACCTATATTTCAGAATGCTAGACTAGACACATTATACAATTTTCAAAGCGCTTATTCATAGGGTCAAGACTTAAGTAAACACTGTGACACCACCTGCATCAGCTAATACGAATTTATTATTTACTTACAAGATTCACTGAATACAGTGCTGAATGGTAACCATAGGAACTGTGCTATCAGGTTGCTGAACAATGTAGGCGGATGAGAACTGAAGCAGGCTGATCAAAGTGCTTGTGCACCGTTTTCTAATTTGCTGTCAACAACTTGGTAATGATGTTAAACAAAATAAAAGGATGAGGAGCACATAGAAAACATAGTTGTACACTTAATGAGCGCATATACTTACATCTTCTGTGTCTTTTACTCGTAGAATCTGTTCTCTCAGGTCCTGGAGGTCATTGAAGGTGGACTGTGCTGTGATCGAGTATACCAGGGCAAACCCTTGGCCATTCTTCATGTACAAGTCCCTCATTGCTGTGAATTGCTCCTACACAGAGGTAAAAATAGAAGGAGAGGAATGAGATCTGTCATGTCATGTGCCTTTCGGCTAATAACAGAACAAAGTTGATTGTATATAGCGGGGCTTCCAATAGCTGCTTTGAGATTCAGGACATAGAGCTGATGTAATGGTAGATACTGTGCAGTGGCACTCTAGGGTCAGGTTTTTCCACAGCATTGTATTCAATGATTCATTGTCTGGGAGCGATGCCTACAAATCTGTATTCCAAACTATCTCTTCGATTTTTAGATATTTCACTGGATAAAAACACATGGACTCTGTTAAAACGAGAAGAGATGTCAAAGTATAGGCAAATTCATCAGAATTCCTCCTCTGTGTGCCAATTTCTCCTCAGCTATGTCCACACTAATATTCCTTCCTAATTTCCTTTCCTAAAACACGCACAAGCCCTGCTAACACTGACAATAAGGTCAGCATCACCTGTAATTTATCATCAGTGTTGATTGAATCACATTTGACAGGTCTGACTAATCAGGGGAGTATAAATGATGACTGATGCCCCAATGAGGACACAAACATAGACCTCTGTCTAAATGTTTCCAAGCCTGTTCATGCTGAGTCAACACTCAAACTGACTTTCTAAAATCTAAAAGATTTCTAAAACATGTATAAATATTTTGAATGACACTAAAACGCCGCTTAGGTACAGACAAAACGCCAAGCAACACTGCCATCACAATATACTTTGCTACCCATGATGTACAACAATGTTGGGGGCTGAGGGCATATCAGCCCAACGCTAGAGCTAAAGTTATTACGAGTTCCACCATTGAAATTTCTTATGTAGATATTAGAAATACGCCCCATACATCAGATTCTTGTGAACTTCAAAACATATTGCTTTTCTGGATGACATCGTTCCACATAACCAACAGTTTCTGTGTTTAATACAGTGACTTACAATTACCTTTACAAAAGAGAACTGAGTAAGGTCACAGCTTTAAATGGCATTTTAGTCTACTTACTGTGCCTGCTGTGTCGAGAATTTCAAGCATACATTGCTGCCCGTCTACCTCCACTTGCTGTAAGAAAAGGACAGATGACTTATGAAACTGGAGCCAAATAATGTCAGGTCACATTCTGTGGTTAAATGCACACATACAATAAAGACCAAAAGGGGGAAATTATCAGAGCGAAAAAAAATCCTTACAGAACTGATAAGAAACAAAGGAAAGGGAAAATGCACCCCAAGAGAAAGGAGGATGAACATTGCAGCTACACAGAAAAAAACAAGAGCCCAGTATCATGACGTGAACCTGCAGAGCAGCTGCTAACAATCAGCTCATTCCTCTGCAGCACTTTCTGCCGCTCCCTCCCCCTACGGGACACTCACCTTTCTATACGAATCTTCTATTGTTGGGTCATATTTTTCCACAAAGATCCCCTGTACGAACTGAACTGTCTGGAAGAGAAAACACAGCACACACAGCTATCAGAGCAATCTGACTGTCAGAGAAACAAAACATTCAAAGGCACAAATGCTGCTGTATTTTTTACAGTTACAAAGTCCTGTCCCACACACGTACACACACTATGCGCTGCTTCAAGATAAGGTTTACATTAGGGGTAGACCAAGTTCATCTGATAACACCTTGAGGTCTAAACATGTCAGCCTGCCAGTTTGAAGGATTAACCTGACTTTGTACAATGCTTGACTAACCTGGACCAGGTGTCGGAGATTCACGGTGATAATAACAATAGCTAATAATAGTTATTCCACAATTGTGTGTCTCTTTTCCAACAAAATCTATGAACATATTATCTATATCTACATATTTTCAGTTTAATATTTAGTGCTCTTGAACTGGGAACAGGTGTATTGTTTCTACAACAACCAACATGAAGCTTGGGAATCCCACAGCACAACTGATTTCTAGAAATAGCGAGGAGTTTCATGTGGCTTCCTTTGCCTTACATTTTATACATGTTTTTGTGGGAACCTGCATTTTGGCTGTTAATTGCAAATTATCTGTGCCTGCTCAACAAAGTGTTCAGCAATCACACTGTATATGTGTCTCAGAGAAAGAGGAATCAGGTGGGAATACTCACCAGAGCAGACTTGCCCACACCTCCAGAGCCTAACACCACTAGCTTGTATTCACGCATGGCGGGATCACTTCACCAGACAGCCAAACCGTCTGCACCGGACAAACAGGGAGACAAGAAAATGGTACAGAGGAGTTGAGAACGGTGCAAAACATTTAAAATGTAACTTTCTTCTAACATAAAAAGGAATTTCCCCGGTTTGATTTATTCAAGGAGTTTATGGACAAGAGGCAACAACAATAGAGGGAACACCCAAAAGTGAAGCTGCTTCA
This sequence comes from Aeoliscus strigatus, assembly GCA_901007665.1. Taxonomy (NCBI): domain Eukaryota; kingdom Metazoa; phylum Chordata; class Actinopteri; order Syngnathiformes; family Centriscidae; genus Aeoliscus; species Aeoliscus strigatus. The sequence goes on along the minus strand of CAAKHB010005576.1, from coordinate 106,924 downwards.
GGGTGGAGGAGGTGAGGAGTATGTGACCCCTCTCTCTAACACAAGCCAGCTGTGGTGTGTATGAGTGCAAGGGGACCTGAAGGGGGAGATGATATATAGATCTGGCTGATAATCCTCTGAATGATACAACACACTCTGCTGTCACATTATTAGAGCACACACCTGTTTTTGACAGAAAAATAGTTTCAGACTTTGTGATAAATGACAGCTGAGCTGAGAGAAACTGTGATGGGCAGGAAATTGAGAAAACCGTTGGAATATCCCATAAAGGAAGGATTTGAACCGCTGGCACACATTAGGGAGTTAAGTTAGCCAACTGGGTCACTACAAGCTGGGCTACAGAGATGGAGAAAAAATAAAGTAACACCGTCTTACAGCCATTTTCAGCTCTGTGAACCACCTCTACCCTGCAAAAATGTTATTTACACACAAAATCGGCTGTATTAAGTGTTATGATTTCCATTTTAAGTTTCCTTATGATACATTCTCTTCTAAAAATGTGCAATTCATAAAATTTTGCAATTTTGCACCTAAAAGAAAGACACATTCATGAGTTTAATACTGAGTTACAATTTAAATCCCCCCCCCTTCAGGCATCTGTCATTTGCTGTCTTTTTTTAATCATACATTTTTTTATTATTTCACACTTAGAGACAGTTCCGTTGGGTGGGGTTACAATGGTTCCCTGATATATGGTACCTACCTATAAATGCCAATACAGAGTAATTCACACGCAGTATTATATTATTCAGTCACAGCTATACAATCTCCTCAATTTTTATCCAGTTGTTCCTATAAGCTTGTGGTAAAAAAAACATTCCCATAGCCCCCTCTTATCCTCACTGACTCTCGCTAACATTTGTTCATATGATGCAATTTCTGCCATATTTTCAATCCAATTTTTATCGTCTGGTGGATATGTACTCTTCCATAACCTGAGGATAATCCAGGCTGCCGTAACCGTCCCGACCTTTATGACTGCTTGTTTTGACACTCCCATTACTTGTGATTGGTCGCCCAGTAAGTATAATCTTGGAGAGACTGGGATCTCTGTCTCCAGAGCATTCCCTAGATGTTCTAATACTTTTACCCAAAATGGTCGTATCAGACTACATTCCCATAGAACATGTAGAAAAGTCCCTGCCTGTGTACCACATTTCCAACACAGACTATCAGGTAATAAACCCATCCTATGGAGTCTAGAGGGGGTGAAGTAGAATATATGTATTAGCTTATATTGAGTAAACTTCCCTCTAGCCTCCCTTGTCATTTGCTGTCCTTATGATACCAGCTGTGCAGCATTACTGTGCCTTAACTGTACAATTTTAAAATACGGATAAACGCTTAAGGTCGGTCTATGCTCGGTTTCAAAAGCAGGTTTCTCCCAGTAAGCATGAGGGTACCTGGCTTATGTTATGTTATAGGTCCACAAGAGACCAGACAAATGCTTTTGTGTCATCGGATGAAAGTGCAGGGTTGTCTAGAGACTGCAGAAAATCAGAAAATGGCTTATTGTACAATAAATGAGATAGTGTAGCTTGATTATCAACCCTTTTGCCTGCCATCAAAAGTGAATCCCCAGCCAGTCTGGCAAGCAGATGATTGTCTTATAATGTTCTTTGATGCCCATTATAAATAGAAGGGTGGACAAAGGACAGACCTCCAACTTCAATCAAAGCAGTGACCATGTGAGATAGAAAGCCTGGACTCTGAATAATTCATATTCACTAATCCTCTACACAGACAAATTTTCCTTGCACAATCAGGGAGCAGCAGTACAAAGGAAGAAAGAGGCTGCTCAAGTGCTATGCAAACAGTCTCTGCTGCACGCTTGTAAACAATTACAGTCAAGTGCTTGTACAGTGTCACATACACGATGTCACACAATGTAACTCAGACTGGGCCTCACTTGCCAAATGATGTCAGGAAACCACTCTGTGACAGTGGTTTGTGTGACTGCAGAGGTCATTATGGAGCATGCGAGCTTGCTTCCCTACAAAGTGCATAGTCAAATATTGTCCATTAACTCATCTCTTTAAAATTCCACAGGCCATGAATTGTTCAAAAATCCCTAACGACACATAGCTTGCATATGTCTGAGGCTGTGTTCACAACTAAGTCTGTATCCTTAACCAAACCAATATGAGTATGGAAAAGACATGAGAGCATAAAAAGGAGAGTTAAAAGACAACACCAGAGCACAGAGGTGTCTAATGGATTACAGCTCTGTTTTTGTGTTTGTACAATACCCACCATCTTCCGATGGCCAGAAAATGTCTCTCTGCAGCTACACAACTGTCTTTCTTTGGTGTCCTACTGCACAAATGTGAGTTACAAAATAAACATTAAAAATACCAAACCACCAAAGATACACGGCCAAATTCATTGTAAACCTTCAATACTTTGTATGTGTTAAAGCACTGTTTCTGTAAAAGATTAAAAAGAGAATGTTTAAGGCACAACTGAGGTAAACTGTGTTACCAAACAAAAGATTCATAGATAGACATTTCTCCAGTACAACTGGAGAAATGTCCAGTACAACTGGAGAAACTTACAACTCCAGTTTCCAACAATTTTATATGACCCAATTTAACTTTCAATGTCTAACTAAACACAACTTTAACATAAACTAAATGTCCAACAATTTCTAAACGACTATTACAACTTTTTCAACAAAACAGCATAACAGCAAGGGTGGTTTAAATACTTAAATTTTTTTAATAAACTCATTAACCTTTTTTTCGTTCAGTGGAATGTCAATGTCACTGTCATTACAATAAACCACAACAATGCATTAGTTGTTTGTTTCCTTTCGCTTAAGTAGGGCTGGTGGAAAATTCTCATGATGTTAATGTTCTTAAGAATAGCACCAGTGGCTGTGTGTGTTACCATACCAATATGTAACAAGACATTAACACCTGTCAAGTCAACTTTAACAGATATTTCATGGATTACCAAGCATACTACACACAACAATCCCCTCTATCTACAGCCTGACAGCACAGATGTCCTCTCACAATGCACACAAACACACAGAGGGCCATTTAAGGACATCTCCTTTTAAAATCCAACCTCTCCTTTTTCCACTGCCCTCAACTACACACTGTCATTCCCAACAAAACAATCTGCTGTTGTAGTAATAAGGGAAAGCCACATGCCACAGACAACATGTTCCACTATGACATCACTGCATCGCTCACGCGCTACAGTCAAAGGTATGTATCCATCTAAGGCTGGAAATTGGAAGAGGTGCTGCAAGGTTGCAATGAACGTGTGGATGGATAAACAATGTCTCAATCTAAACAAAGCCAAAGCCAAAGCTAAAGGAGTGCAGCGAGTTTGCAGCTCCACTACAACATACAGAATACAGCATTTCCTGGTCTACTGAATCTAATCATACAGCTATGAAGCTGTCACAGCGGCTGACTCAGCAGGATGGTATGACTGACAGCTGCCCTATGTCTCTTCCATCCACATCCACTGCTTAAGCACCAAGATAGAGGCTCTTCTGTCATTTTATTTGCTTGCTTGCTAACCCATATGACATTTACAGTGGGAAAGATTAAAAAAAGCACACCACTTGAGGTTTAGGAGTGTGAAAACTGCGGTTGAGATAATAGTTGTCCTGCTGTTTTTTTTATGTTGATGGGCTACTGGTTATTCATTACCTCGAGAAGAGAGGAGAAAACATTTTCTCAACAAGCTTAGGAGAATTACATTAACGAACAGGAGTGACCCCAGAAGCTACTGACTGTAGATATGTGTCAACCCTGTCAAAACAACATTTTACACTCTAACTTGCTGTAGAAAACGATAGTATTTGGTTCAAGCACGCCTGTAAATGTTGTTTCCTTGAGCCAGCATAAACCTTAATAAAACCCAGAGGTTCCAAGAGTTGTTACCTTTCTGAATCAGGATTACCAAGTAATACTGTTTTCAATAAGACACATCAAGAGGCATGTCTTTCCAGGTCCAGTGCAACCTGAAATGCTTCACAACGAAACTGCAGACAGGCACACAAAAGTTTGTGGAGACAAAGACTGACTGACAAACACCGCATGCATCTGTGTCACTGAAGCCCCAACCTGTAACCACATCCTCTTTCTAGAAGCGGGAAGGCTTCATGCTGATAACATGGAAAAGGAGCAGCAACCAACGAAAATAGCCTCTTTCGATCTCTGTTCCTGTTCAAGACTGCAGGCAGCAGACTCTGTCAGAGGGAAGTGGGTTTCATAAACTGTGTCTCATCATCAAACCTGGGCTGGTAAGAGATTTGGTAACACAGGGAGGAGCAAATGTGTAATTTCATTTCACACATAGTGAATAGGTGTCTTGGGAGCAGGTACAAAGGCCCAATGCACAAACTTTAAAACTGGGTTCATTGATAATTAACAAGACACTAATTGTGTGTGGGTGTACACTTCCAGTTTCTCTCTGCACAGCAGAAATAGCCTGCAACAGGCAGCAAAAAAGCTTAAATCCTTAACAGAGGAAAGTCCTTTGAGCTGTTTGCTGATCACACATAGAATCTACCTAATTTGCTTACGGCAGTAGCATATGCTTGTCACTCCAGGTCAAGTCCCTGCAATCTGGGCTTTGACAATAGCACCGAGCTCCGTCGATGTGCGATTACTACATTAGCTTCCAATACATTAATCAAATGCTACTGAAATCATAAACCTCATTCGGGATATGTCTATGGTAATCTTCAGTCCGGGTGGATGAGAGCTGCCTGCGTCTATACACCACATATGTTCATATTAGCAACTACACTAAGTCCCGTTCTAAAGCTCGTTAGCAAAATGACGCTAACTAGCTAGCTTTAACGGGCCGCCGACACTTCACAGCCGTTAGCCACAGCTCGTTAGCAAGCTGGCTAGCTAGTTAGCCGACACATTCCTCTCCTTGGTATCTACGAAAAACACCACTAGGTTGTTGGAAAGGCGATGCGGGCAGATTTATCTACTAGCTCAGACATCGACCGGTCTGGGCCTGATTGAAAATGAACCAGTATTACTGTATAACTGCTCGGTAAAGACAGTCGTTTGCTAGCGTTACCTGCCCTTCCGCCTGGCCTTGACTAAAATGGGAGTGCACACTCCGTATTGTAGCGACTTGCGGACAATTCTTTTCCATTTGTCTGGCGGAAAACGAACACACACCGCGCACTCATTCACATCCGTTCAATATTCCGCAAGTGTCGTCGCTCCCACATAAATGACTTATTTGACCGCATTTGGCACCTAGTAAAGTTTGGCATTTCCACTCACCGTTTCTCGCTCGCTGCTGCTCCGCAAGTGTCAGTTTGCCTGCGGCCACTGTGCGCAGCAGACGTCACTCCCGACGACTTCTCATTTGTCTTAAAAGGGCATGACACATGGGCTGAGTGCTGATGGGCGACAGAGGAAACACACACAAACACTCGCTTTACGTGAGGCTGCTAACCAATGCGGAGCCCAAAAAAACGCATATTTACACACAGCATACATTTGTGGCGCAGTCCGTAGTAAATGCTAAAGAGACATTTTCATGAATTCCAACTGTCCAAACAACTTCGAACAGCTTCAAGTACAAGTCATCATGTCAGGTTTATTGATGCCACAACAGAGAACAAAAAAGACCAGGTTTACTTTGTTTTGGATGATCTATATTTTACATAAATGATCATGTATGTATGTACATTCACTGGGAATGTCACAAAAACTCCAGTCTTCATTCAATCCGAACTGGTTCAAGCTTCTTACACAACATTGGTTAAATTTGTCCCTTCTGAGCAAATGTATTTGGATTGCTGTTGTCAGTGTAAACCAGGGTTCATTCCAGAAAGCAGGTTTAGTGATAATCCTAAATTTGTTCATCTGGAGATGAGTTCTATTTTCATGTAGACAGAAATCAATACTTCATTTAATCAGTAAGGCTAAAATACTACAATTTTCCTCGTTTCAGGATGAATAAACTCAGGCTTTTACTAAACCTGCCTTCTGGATCAGGCCCCAGGAGCCTGAGAGACTATCAGCAGTTCCTCAGTGTTTTAGGGAACTTTCTCAGGTTTCGACATTGACCCCCCCATGACAAGTTTTTCCACTGCTCTAGACAAGCTACTTTCTCTGAGTCATTCAATGAGCAGCAGATTATCATATTAATTCCAGCCTCTCAAAAGCAAATTCCAGTTTTCCTCAGTTTCTAAAATGTTTTCAATTAACCCTGCTGTTCAAACAATAAAAGCTGAAAACTGTCTTGTTATACATACATACAATGGATCTAATCGCCAATGATCATGATGAAAAAGTCCATATGTTAAGTATGGAAATTGATTGTTATATTTGTGTTACTCAAACCTTGTACCTTATATTTTGATGACCTTGAGGCAAGCAAGTTTAAAGACTTTTATTGGCCCTGACATTAATCACATCACACATCAATGTGTGGTGTAAAAAGCTGTTTCCAACCACTCCATCCTCTTCTGTAGCTAAAAACACAGCACAAATATGATTAACTACTCCCTTATGTGTTGTTTTATAACACATCCTTAATGACTCAGTTGGAAAATTTCAAAAGGGCACAAGTTTATCTGTGTAGGCACTGCTCTCTAGTGGCCAATGACCAGTCCTGCAGAGGATCATAGAAAATGTTTCAGCATTGATGTATTCATAGGACTACAAGCAAGCAACTTACTTTTATTGTAGTATAGTACAATCTGTCAAATAAATTGACGACACTATGCATCATTGCATGAGTTGCACCGAGCATGTATGCAATCCTTGGTCATTACAAGCCTTTTCCACATGTCTGAATTGAAAGCACTAGAACATAAAATAATGTAATCTGGAATCACTCTTTACATTCTAAAATAAATAAAATCACTTTGAAACAAACTAATATCCAAGGAATAGTATTGTATCTGATAGAGGTTTGCCTTGGATCAATATAAGCCAGCCAGATGTCAGTGCCCAACCCAGACAGGTCACATATTTAAGGCAATAACGACATTGGTGAGACAGGGGAACATTTTTACTTTATATACATATAAATATCACAATGATATAAAGTCATTATGTGTATGTTGTTTTTTCGATAGACTCAGCGCTTGCCTGTCCTCACCTCACATGTTGGTGTACTTGAACCACATAATAACAAAATGGAAACGCAGTTCATCCCCTTAAGCCCACAAATAAACCAATCTCACCCCATATCTGATTTTAACCAGAGTTGGGTAAAACGGATGAGGAGGGCAAGACTGAGAATGGCAAAAGCAAGATCTGCAATGGCTCTTGAAAGAAGGAAAAACTGTCCTTCCCTTCGTTGACATATTGCGTCAAGTCAGATGCAGTTGCTAGAGTTGATGTTCGGTCTAATGTGCCTCCATTTCCTCTTCAGAAGAGAATTCAAAAAGGCCTAGTGGATAAGAAACCGGGGGAGAGGGAAGTCCCTCTCACTGATATTGCCTGTAGTCTCCAAAGGCAGGAGAGGGCATGGCAGCAGGGGCAGGTTCCTCTGCAAACTGGGGCCCTAAAAGAGAAAATGAAGGCCAGCTTAAGACGGTGCCAACCGACAGTGGCAGTGTGGACCAAAAGTCATATCTTGAATGACGATATACGGTGTGTGTTTGTGTGTGTGTATTATGACTTTTTTCCTCCGCAAAGTGAAAGCAAATGTTTAGTCAACATCAAAGCCACATATGACGTGTCACAAATAGTTTTACCTTAACTGGTTACAGTGAACAGCTCAAATAAACAGGTTTCTTCACCTGGTTCAAATACTGTAATACTGGAGTACTTTTTTAATACTGTAATACTTAAACCTTTTTTAAACCACCATAAGGTGGACATTTAAATTAAAAAAATATTTTGAATAATATTTTAAAATAAAATCTTTTTCTGAAATAAATATATTCGTGAGAAACGTTCTCTCATCTACAGCTACCTTTTTTTCAACTTTTTACATTGTCATAGGCGAAAGAAGCTGATTTGCATGTTCAACTGCTTTGGTGGTGTTTTTTGTTAGTCATTTAACTTTACATGTGGGATAATTGTCAAACAACTTATCAATCATCAAACATCCAAGAGTGACATACCAGTTGGGAGCTGTGACGAAGCAAACCTCGTGAGCAGGATTCCAGCACCCTCTATCAACGCCAGCAGAATGCCTCCCATGGCTGCAGAGCCGACCATGGCCACGGGACCATCTGTAGAGAACAGGACATATTGGTATACTGGTTGTGGACACCTGCCCAGTCAAACTCAAAAAATGTATGAAAACAACCTGTTAAAGCTTCACTAAACTGTGATCACACAATGACTGATCTTATTGATGCCTTCAGGGACACTCTGGAGTTTGATCATTTCACACAAAAAAGCTGTGATATTAGTGTCTGTGTTAGAACGGTCTTGGCCATTCCTCTTGGCATACTTACTTCTCGCAGCGAGTATAGCTCCAGTCATGGCCCCACTTGTAATTGAATTCCAGGGATCCTCCTTCCCTCGCACTTTAACTAAACCACAGTCAATCATGGAAAAGAGACCTCCCCATACTGCAAAGCTACCTGCAACCCAGAGGATTCAATTGAATCTGCATCTGACACGCATCATCATCATCAACTTTCCAGCTGAAAATGGTGATGATCGAAAAGACTGATCTCTCGAAAGTTACAGTTAGGGGCGGATCACATTCAAATTCTTAGGCTGTTTTTACCTCCAAGCTGTGGCGCTCTGGTCTTTATGGCAGTCAAACTCCCTCTCATCCTGTGGCTCATACCCTGAGTGACAGAGCAACAATTCAATTCAACTTTAAGAATCAGAACTCACAATGTGAATGTTTCTTTACTGTGCTTCTTTACTTTAACTGATTACAGGAGCTGCAAAGGGCTGTATCTATTGAATGGAAGTTATTTATTTCAGTGGAATATAATGCACAACTGTTGATGGTGATGTATATCTTCACAAAAAATCTACTGTCGTTTATCTGATGCCAAGGAATTACTTACCGAGGGAGCATTTCTGAAGCCTTTTACTGCCTGGAATATTCCTCCACCAATAGCTCCCATGGTGAAAGCCCCCCCACAGTCGTCGACAATCCTCCAGGGACTAAATACATGTAATAATATTAGCAAATCATGAGTAACAGTGGATGGCAGGAAGCTGCATCAAAATAAACTGAGTAAAGTTAATCAATTCTAGTACATACAAATGAGATGCAAAAACTAAAGCTTAATATGTGTGCTGCTCTCATGACATAAGCATTACTCTGGTTCAAAAACAAGTACTTTTCTGAGACAAACTTACTAAACCTGCTTTGGGGAAAGAACCCCTGCTCACACAAAGACAGGTAGGTCTACATGTTGTATGTATACACCATCACCGCCACAGAGCGTTTACACGGCGAAAGTCAAACGTACAAAAAGCACAGCTGTCACATATGATGGCAGACAAACGGTGTACACAAAGGTCTTCCTTTGCTATCCTTCTCTTCTTCAGAGGTTGCGCAACCACCAGGCTCCCCATAAGTGGAAAAAACACAGGGTCGCCAACCTAGCTAACATTAGCTTACCAATGTGCCTACTGATCAACATCACTCGCTGACCTATCATCATTATTTGTACTGAATACATCAAATCACATTCATTCTGCCGGGTCAGGCACAGAATCAATGCTAGGGTAAATGCAGAGCGCAATGCTGCAACATGTGGAGAAAAACCGACAAGGTCACCAGCAACGTGAACATTGTCAGGTAACATTAGCATGTGTGCTAACGCCAGAGTGCTAGTCTACTGGACAAGGGTCGCGTGAGCGACACGGTACACACTTTAAATAAATACACACACTCTGGTAGCTGTAACTGGCCATGAACCGATATTTTAAAGATGTTATTTGGGTCGTAGGACTCACCATGGCTCTCTGGCATACTCCTCCATTTTGTTCTGTAACTGCTCCTAGAGACAGTGCTCTCACACCCGAGGCCCCGACACATGCGCTGTGTACGGTCACGTGACTAGTGGCATACGAAACACGGGAGGGCGCAAAAGTCACGTGATCCGTGACGTACGAGCGGGCCCTGTTCGGTTGTCCAAGTCAGTAACTTGACTGGTTCAAACAAGCCCACACTACTCGACGACCAAAGCAGCATCGATGCACTCCGTGTTCTCTAAACTCGGTGAAGTTGTCAGAAAAGAACAGACCCGGTCAAAAACAGTACACAAATATTATTTCTCAAGAAAAAACGGAATCCCCATCCCATGTACATCATCACACCCTGCCAGAATATCTCTCTCATCTACGACACTACATATGTTTGGAGGATCAGGTGGTCAATCAATCAGTCTCTTCAAAAATGTTACATCATTCACACACGCAAGTTTGCGTTACACTCTTTAAATAATTACAATAACAATTCCTTTCCTGTATCCTATTTTGCCACTAGATGTCACTGAAAAGACGCCTTGAACGAATTAACCTATTTTTGATGCAGCTGATGAAGTGGTTCAATACTTCATTGGAACATCACAGGGTGAAGAAGAAACCTAAAATGCCAGAAGGGTTTTGTGTAGCATCCAGAGAATCAAAGACCTGTAGTAATGCAACCTGGCTATGAGTCCTGTCAGATATGCGTGTGTTATTTAGCTTATCCATTAAACCTTTGAAATTACATCAACATTGACATCTAGTTAACTGAACACTCTTCACCATTTTGTAAGGTACGCTATGGGCTTTTTAGACTTGATTTAGACTATATTCCATTCATAGCTCATAGTGGAGTCATAGACTACTCCAATCAGACGTAGCACCAGATGCCCCCACCCGCCCACCTGCTTTTGCAAATGACTTTGAATCAGGCTTCAACACAGTGTCTGTCCAAGTCCAGCATTGAAGAATGAACAATCAGCTAATTATCCCACAGCCCCTTCAAAGACGAATGCGTTCATGCATACATGAGTTCTTTTCGACATTAGTCTTCTTTAGACCCCATCATTAGCCCTTAAGTTTTCATTCCTTTCTATCAGATCAGTGATACTGGTGAGGGGAGCAGATACAGTCGAGAGACAGACTGCTGGAGGACGGCCCATTATTAGGAACGAGAAAGGAATGAATTACAGACCAAGCCGTCATTGAGAAATGACCAAATATAGGCATTTCATGGATGCAGAGCCTGACGCAGGGCAATGGAGACATAAACTGGCCTCTTGCCGCTGGTCTTCTCTTCCTCTCTCTAAACACTCAATGATGGCTGCCTTGCCAGTTGGTGGGTTGACATTAAGCAGCTTCCACTGTTTTCATGCAACAAACATGCGATTTAAAAAGCAATTTGATGATGCAAAGAGGATGCAGACAGATATGAAGAAATATTGCTAATGCAATGTCAGTCAGAAAGCAATATTTTTAATATCCGATACTTTCATTTCACATATCATGTCGGTGTGTGTGTGTGTGTCTGCGAGCGTGGATGTAAGTACAGTGGGATCTAGGGCTCCTGTTTCCTTCAAGTCCATGTCAGAACGTCCTTGCACAGGACATTGAACCCATGATGCTGCATCAGGAGTGTGTGTAAATGTGTCAATGTGGGCATCTAGCTTCTGCCAACAGGTGTGAATGTGAGTGTGAATGCATAAATAAGGCCAAGTACGAGAGTGCCATTATGATAGGAAAGTGAAATTTACAATTCAGCTAAATGATTTCAGACCGTTGTGATTTGTCTTTGCAAACATGCCAGAAGCTTTAATTGATGACATACAGGCACTGTAAGAAAGACGTGTAATCAAATAAGAATCCTTCATTACACAAAAGGCATAGTCACCAGTGAAGTATTTTGTTTTTATCACATTAAATTCCTTAACAAATGACATTCACATAAAAATATGGCATAAATCAACAGGAAGGTTGTTACGAGCCTGTAATGGTTTCCCAAACCCCCAAGGTTAAGACACATAGCTGTATTACATAAAAGTTACGTAAGATATTCAAACACCCAGGATAGAGTTATTCTGTACAAAACTGGACACTGACAGACGGCCATTTCTACTTCCTGATAAAAATGTCGGCTGCAATTATTTCTTTCTTTACTCTTTTGGCGTGCCCCAGGTTTCGACAGGGCGACTGTCCATTGAACTCTGCCTGAGATGTCTTGAGATTTGGAAATGCAACACAATCAAAAACTGCCATGACCTTCTATCTTTTTTTTTTTTTAACCCAGATAAAGTGATTTACTTTAAGTCAGGCCACCATGTTTGCTTATTCCCTGATATATCTTCTGTCATTTCAGAATCCCCAGTTTGACAGATTTATAGCCACAAATAAATAAATGGTCAAATGAATGTCCACTCTACCATTGAAAGGTTTTTGTATATTCAGACTTTATAAATGTTATGTCCTCATGTTACCTAGTGCAAATACCCAGCAAAGCGTCAATATGAACTGAAGACAAACAAGCACAAAGTTAATTCTCTCTCTCTAAGAAACACCCACATTGCTCATTCTCCACAGAGTTCTTTTGGTCCAGTGTTTGAGGGGAGAACTCATTGTGAGGGCAACTCATGGGGAATCTCCTGTTTCACTTCCTCCGTCCGTCCCACAACGCAGCACTGACTGCATCTGGGCAATGTTTATGGCCTGATACACCTGTTGCGAGATGTCCGTTCTCTTGTCCGTTCTTCTTTTTCTCTTCACATCCCCACAGGAAATGCTACTGCAGCCACTTTGGAACCGGCACCTGTGAGGAAAATAAAATGTCAGAATGTCTGAATGTGTTGCTGATGAGCCGATGTGGCTGAAAACGTGGGATCACAAACCTTTTTGAGTTGTGTAATAGTACTTCCTCTGATTGAGGCAAGCAGTTGGTCCCTTGAGTTCTTGGCACCTGGGCTTTTTCCATCCAGGTTCCTCTGTGACACAGGAGTCAGAGTACTCCTCAAGGAGTCCACTTCCAGCATAGGAGGAGGAGGAGGTGGAGGGCCGCCCCCTGGAGGCAGTGGCGGGGGTGGAGGAGCTCCAGCTCCTCTTTTAGGAGTAAGTTTTGGTGACGGTGCAGGTGAGGGCATGGGGGAGGGTTTGGGGGAAGATTTAGGTGAGGTTCTCAGATATCCAGTCTTGGGCACCTCTAGTGTTCCCTTCTTGTCCCCGTTGGCCTGAGCCTGCTTCTGCTCCTGCAGGCGCTTCTGTCTCTGCCGGTCCATGTTGCGACTCAGAATGTTGGTTGTGGTCATCCTGGGCCCCGCCAGCTCAAAGTGGTAGCCGAGTTTTAGGAGGGTGGTGTTGTCCTTCAGCACCTTGGTCATCTCCATCTCTGTTTTCCCACCGCAGATGTGACGCTGGTTCTGGAAGCGGAGCTCAGTGAGTGTGGAGTTGTGCTGCAGTGACTGGATCAGAGACAGGATGCCCCTCCCAGTGAGATGGTTCGAGTCAAGGTTGATGCTCGTGACGGTGTTGTTGCTACGCAGTGTCCCCGCGATGGCGTAAGCCACATGGTCGTCCGCCCTGCAATTGGCCAAAGCCAATTTCTTGACATGAGTGTTGTTGCGTAAAGCCTCTGCAAACCCGATGAGTGTTTTGGTCTTGATGACCTCCGAGTTGTTGACATTGAGCTCAGTGAGGGAGGGGTCATTGCTGCGAACCTGTTCCATTAGCTCATCAAACATGCTTGAATCCTCGTCGTCACCTTCCTCTTCTTTGGCGTTGGTGCTCGAGGTGTTTTTGGCCACACAGTTGCCCAATCTTTCAGCTCCCTCTGCATTTTTAGCTTTTACTTTAATATCCTCATTTTCCTTTCTCTCCTCTACTTTCTTCTTCTCCTTCTCTTTCACATGGTCGCTGTGGTTAACCAGCTCTTCTCGGTCTGTTCTTTTTTCTGCCTCGTCGGGTTTCCTCTGCATGTCTCCCCTCTCTGACGGCTGTCGCTCAAGTTTACCAGTGGACTGGGCTCTTTTCTCATCTCCTTTAGGTCTCCTCTCCTCTGGTCTACCGTCTTGTATTTGGCTTTCCTGGGCCTTGCTCTGCTTTTCCAACATTTTAGAGACAAGTCCTTGCGTCCGAATGTCTGATTTTCTCTCCTTCTCTTTGCTTGCCTCCTTTTCACTTTTCTCTCGTAGCTTGGAGATGATGTCCTTTGTTTTGTTGTCATCTCTTCTCCTGCTGTCCTCTTTTCGCTCCCTCTCTTTGTTGTCATCCTTCCTCTCCTGTAACCTAGAGATCATGTCCTTCGTCTTGCTCCCCGTGCTCTCTCTGTTCTCTCGTCTGTCTCGCGACTTATTGTCCTCAGCCGTCTCTGTTTCTTTGTTCCCGTCACCCTCTCTGCTGTCGTGCACCTTGTATCTACTTGAAAGCCGACTTCGCTCCTCTTTTGAATCAGGAGCTTTGATGTTGCTGTCGTCCACCTTAACATCTCTTTCAACTGAGACACTAGCTTGTCTTCGTAACCCTATTTTCATGTCGTCATTGCCCTCCTGGCTCAGGCCCATCTTCCTCAGATACTCTTGCTTCCGGCTCTCCTTCTTCGGCTCACCCTGCGGGAAGAGAAATTACGTGCGTTTGCTTTGTTTTTAATGTGGGAGAAGCCAAATAAATGCCAGTATCAAAGAAACTAGCGTAACAAACTGAAACAAATCACGACCACTTTACAGAAACGCCTCAAAATGTTAGAAGTTAACTTGGCGAGATGCCACCATTGAAGTGTAGGCAAAACAGTAACCCATGTATTCAGACGTCCCAGACAGGGTAACGCAACCTAACGCATACATCCATCTGCTGCTACGGTACACACGCATTCTCTCTGACACAACATTCTGTGCGTGTGTTTGTAGTCGGGGACAGGACACAAAGCCATTTTTATAGTACTGAGATACATTTGCAGCGAGTAGCGTGCTAAGTATTTGATTTGTGAGTCTCCATCTGTTTTACTGCTTGAGGCTGTGGCCCTGGCAGATGTATCCTTAAAAGGCAGTGAGCGTAGGAGCAATCAACCAAGGAATTCCATCAGGCTGGGATTAGGAAGCTCTGTGGGGCGGCAGCCCCATACACTGAAGTGCCTCTCGTTTAAACACAGAAACTGCAAGATATGTGGGTCCTTGATTCAAGAAGGGAGGGCTCCGTGTCCGACTCCATCCTCAAAGAACCTTTGAAGCCTGCCACAGAGAGGCTCATGAGAACATGACTGAAAAAGTGGAATGATGTAAGCAAGCTTCATGGGAGAAAACAATATCGTCCTGGCACATCAGACAAACCCTTAGGGACCATTACAGATGAGTTTGTGGACTCAGTGGGACAGGGAGTATAATTACAATGACTCAGGACAGTTCATAATATGTCATACTGTAGTTTATCCATCATACATTTTTTAAACGTCATAATAAATCCAAAACATCGCCCATATCAGTTTTATCAATGATGAGATATGATGGATCATTGATCAGACTTGTGTGTCAAAACCATAAATATGCTGAAGACTGAGGCACACTGATGTTAAGATTTCATACCTCCAATGACATGTTCCTCTGACTGAGACATCCTTTTCTGGCACTCTCTTTCTCCCGTTTAGCATCCGGAATATTGTTGTTTGTAGGTGGCTGTGAAAGTTTGCCCTCTCCTTGGACAATGATCTTCTCATCCTCTGGGTTGAGGTCCGGCACTTTCATCATGTCCTTCTCCAGCTCTTCCACCTCCTCAGGGGAAAGGGTGGACAACAGGTTGTCCAGGTCTGGGTCCTCGCTAACCTGGCGACCCATGCGGGTTAAACCTTTCACCTTTCGCCTGGACATGGTCGCTTAGAAATCTGGAGTAGAGGTTGCGCCCAAGGAGAAGGGAATTTCTTTAGTGATGTGATAGTGTTTTGCCGAATATATTCCGTCGTTAAGACTTTTGTGTACAATCTCTCCTGTGGTAAGAGGTCAAATATTCCCATGAGCCACCAGGATGTCCTGGTGTCCTGCTGCGTCCCGCATCAACAAGCCACTGCAGGCATCAATCCTGGGACAGAGAGGCTGCGCTGAAGGGTACCAGTGCTGAACTGCAAGAGGCTCGCATCAACAGACCGTGAGGCTGGGACATTCTTTGAAATCCTCTGAAAGTGCACATCCATATTTAGTTCAGGGTACACTCCTTTAAAGGTAATGGGAAGGGCTGAGATTTACAGAGGTGCCACAGAAGAGTTAAACAGAATTCCTATTACACAATACAGATTTATTCTATTATTGTATTTATTATACTCAGAACCGACCCAGTCTTTGTGCAATAGTCTGTTCCATTTAAAAGGGTTTTTGTTTGTTCATTCATGTGCAGCTAAAGCAAGGTGGCATCAATAAAAACTTTTAAAAAATAGCTCACACCTCCACAGTTATCCCTAAAAGGTCCAGGACACACACGATTACTATGTTTGTGGCAAAGACTCCGTTCAGGCCTCATTGTATCCTGATTTTAGTGCAGGTTGCTGAAAGAAGCCACATTTTAAAGTTTTAAATTGGGTGGAGACACACAAAGTATCAAGGAAAATCTATCAACAACTGAGAAAACAAACACAGACCTACTCTACGTTTGCCATTGCACTGTTTGATTATTGCTCAGGTCCGATTTTTCTTGATTCATATATTTATCGCTTTCTCAATTTCATCAATCGTAAAACGTTTCCATAATGCCAATAACAGATCATTTCATTTGAGACTGATCCAACTATTATAAGACACACTGATCAGGGGTCTTCATCAATATATATGGGTAAACTACCAATGTGTACATCTGCCCATTTCCTCTTTCACCATTAAGGGCAAATAGAATATTAGAAATATACTATTGTGAAAAAGTTGATTCTATTGCAGACCTACTTTTGTCTTGAGAGGACAATATGGACATCTGCTGGACAATATGAGGTAAACACACTGAGGCTTAGTTAAAGGACCAGTAGTGAGGCTTTAACAGGATTCAACATGATTTTTTAAAATTAGAGAGTAATGATCTGAAAACAAATTGTATTTTCATCATCTCAGACAGAACCTTCCGTGTGATCATGAATGGTGCGTGCCATATTTGTACTGTATAACTCGGAATAGACAAACACTGGTGTTATGGATTTGAAGACTGCCAGTGCTTCCCTGATATCATATGTACGACACATTTGCCTCGAACGTTTCACTGTCTTTAAACCTGAAGGTGCCTGCAAGAGGAGCATTCGGGTGTTTCAGCAATGTCACCACTAGATGCCACTAAATCCTTTACTATTGTCCTAAAAATCATGATTAGAATTCTTGGGAGATGTGTGTGTGTGTGTGTATAGATAAGGGGACAGTAGAGGAATCCATTTTATCATTCGAATGTTATATTTTTATGTTTATTGAAATAAAGATTCATTTTATATTACAAGGTCAGCGCATCCATATGACAAGAAATAGCCATAAATTAAGTTATTTTGACGATTCATTTTCATTTACACACTTATGGAAATGGGTCAGAGGCGCAGAAAAAGACAAACGCCACTGAGCAAATGTACATTTCACAACACAAACATTGCTCAGAGTTCCAGTGTTATTTTTGTGCTTCAACAAATATATCAGTATCTGGACGTCGCTGTCAGTGCCAGTGACCTATGCTGTGAACTAGTAGGAAGAACAGTCTAATTCTCT
The DNA here is from genome assembly GCA_901007665.1 of Aeoliscus strigatus. NCBI lineage: Eukaryota > Metazoa > Chordata > Actinopteri > Syngnathiformes > Centriscidae > Aeoliscus > Aeoliscus strigatus. The sequence continues at coordinate 89,331 of CAAKHB010005576.1, read as the reverse complement.
GCATGGTTTTACAGCAGCATAACTCACAGCAGTGTCTGTAAGTATCTGAGCAATTAGATGTTCAATACATTAGACCTGAATATCAACAATCCAGGAGTCCTGCATAGCTTCATTTAGCACACACTAGAAACATCTTTGAAAGATGACAGTCCTCCCGCCTCTGGAGGTGAGAGAAGTAACATGTTTGTGTAAAATGGACAGAATTCAGCATTTTTCAGGAGATTATGTATTGAGTGTAAGGAGATTAAATGTTGTAGTTAAAACAATCTCGGACATAGCCGGGTTTACGGTTCCCTCCGGTTTCCAGGGTTTGTACGATGCTAACCAGCCCTGTGGACAGACACTGGTGTCAAACCCCTGATCCAAACATCTCTTGGCAATAGAACATTTTTACCAAATTGTTGATCTATTCCTTTAAAGAAAGTTGGTCAACACAATTTTGAATAGTACTCATGATCGTAATCTCAATAATGGTACCGAATGTTAGCACATCGTTTATGTTACGATAACATGACATAGTTCAAGCAGATTGTTACAATTCCATAGAATCATAAGATGAAGAACATATTTAAAGAAATATGCATTTAAATAGTTAATCTCATTACATGGTTGATTATTGTAAGGCGGAGACAATTTTCTTTCAATCAAGGAGCGTGCCCTGTAACTCCTCTGACCTGATATGTTACAAGAAATAAATATTCTAGATGCATTCCACTAAAAGAACAAAAACATCCAACTTGGTATCATGGGGCTGTCGACTCATGTGAAACAGGAAAAGAAGCAAGACAAAACTGACTGGGACACATGCTGATGCTGAGATGTTACATTAAAGTGGTGAATCTAATTTACTACTGTACTAGTCTGGTCAGATCCAGAAAAAAAGACAAAGTTGAAAGGTAACCAAAGCCTTTTTACACAGACTCTTTCATATTATTTCACCCAGTAAGTCAGGGGTGTCCAAATTGGTCCCTGTGGGACACCTATCGTGCAGGTTTTAGATGTCACCCCGCTCCAACACACCTTATTCAAATCAGCTGCTCATTATCAGACCTCTGCAGAACTTCATTATCATCATCTGTCACCTACAGAATGAAACCTCATCGTGTTTGAAGAACATGACCCAGACACCATGAGGATTTAGAATGTCGGCTTAGGTAGTCATCAATATATTCACATGTTACAAAAGTAGAACATCTTACGAGGGTTCTTTGTCCGGCAGTCAATGTGTTTGTTTTGTCTCACATGACCCATCTTACCTGTGGAACTCTCTAATCCTAATGACTGCGGAGGGCGTCTGCAGGTATCGTAAAACTACAAACCAATTATTAAATGAACCAACACAAGTAGTGGAGACAGAATACATACTAATTTCAGTTTACTACAGCCCCACATTTTCCTTGTAACAAATAATCGAGTGCATTAGTTTGTGGGAATCCCTTCTGACCCTGGAACGTCTTCAGGCACCACTGAGGGGAGCATGTCGGGGCAGCACAGTGTCACGATGCTGGACAGATGCCTCCTCCTCACTTTGGTGATGATGTGACACCTTCTCGGAAAACGGTCTGGACCAATCAGGGGGCAGGTTGCAGAACACAGTGTAACTTACTCTCCTAAAAAACGGGGGACGTTTTTAAGATGTACAATAACAAAAATGTTTCGGTGTGTCCTGATCTTCTTTCAAGGGTAAACCACGGAGTCAAAGTGGAGCGTTTAGTACAGTGTGCTGCTGCCTTCTTCTGTTCACACAGTCATTCTCTCCGGTTCTGTTGTTCCCCCAGTGTTTGCGTGCTGACCAGCTCATCAATGACCGGGATACTGAGGTGGAGAGTAAGGTGGAGGGGCTGGAAAAAAAGATTGGAGGAAAAAAAAAAAATCACTGCATTAGTTTGTCAACACACTGCAAAGGACTATTGATTTTACATTTCATTGGAACAAAAATAAAAATAAAAATAAATAAAACAATAAAATAAAATAAAATAAATAGAATAAATAAAATAACAAATAAAATAAAAATAAATAAAATAAATTAAGGTGTAACATGGCTTTGAGTAGTCTGTCAAACAAACTTAACACAAGAAAGAAAGAAAAGAAACAGACAAAAAAAGAAAACAAGCATAAAAATGACATTTCAAGTAAATGCACTTTGCTCTGACTTCCAGGGGCTTGGATTCAGTTCCTGACGTAAACTACAAACACCAAAACACATAAATCTGGCCTGGTTGTCAGCAGTGGTGGGATGAAGAGGCGTGTCTCAAGAAGGGCTAGAGGACCAAAGTCACATCCCGTTACATTTGGGCTGAACATCGATAAGCAATATATATTATGATATTTCTTCCGCAAAATGAGAGCAAATGTTCAGTCAACATCGAAAACCAAATATGACATGACACAAGTTTTATAGAAAACGCTCATTTCAGTGAACAAAATCAAATGAATAATAAACAGGTTCATGAAAAAAATCCTTAGCTGTAAACATACATATTGTATAACAACAGGAGTACCTTTTTTGAAATCAATGCTCCGTAGCACAGACGTCACCTTCACCGTCATCCAACTCAACATACAGTACTCACCCTGGCTGTACGCTGGCTCCATCAGGTGAGGTGGAAAGTGTCCAGGCGGCATCATTGGGTAGTGAGACGGCATCCCTGGGTACTGTGGTGCCATTGGGTAACCTGCATGTGGATACTCAGAAGGTCCCAGCGGTTTTCCATAGGCGTCATACATGGGCTCCACGGGGTAACTTGACATTGGGATGTGCTGGGCTGTGGGTTAGGAAACTCCTAATTTTATACGTGCCTGGACAAGCATGAATTGATACGGTGAAGGTCTTACCATCATAGTGTGTGCTGGCCCTCTGCTGTCGTCTCTGGTAGAGGTAACAACAGGAGCACATGAAGCAGCAGACCATCGTCGCAATGATTGCCACAAACATAAGAATGGAGGAGGCAATTCCAGCTAAAGTGGTGGGGCTGAAGAGAAAGAAGAGACTTGTTCTTTCTCAGCGTACCATCTCCATGTTGGTTATTGCTAAGAGTTCAGAGGAAATTACAGTAGGGATGGCGGGGAGGGAACGTAAGGGGAGTATTTTCATGCTGATGCAAACGTAGCCTGGAAGCACAGCCGAGTTCATCATGTGCATAAAGCACCAAGCTCTGGATTATTCCAGCATCACGTTGTCTCAGTAAAGCAACAAAGCTGCCAGTTTCATCTCAGCCTCTGCCGCCCACTCATCTGATCTCCCATCAGGCTGTATAAGCTGCAGGTTGTCTGGATAGTGATGGATGTTTTCTGGTGTTACCGAAAAGAACGGCCATGTAACAGCCTCTCAGATATTGGCTCACTCAGGGGAACCCCCCCCCGCCCAATAAAACACCAGAAATTATTACCATTAATTATATGATACCACAATTTCCCAGAGGGATGTCTTAATTTATGCAACTACACATGGAAAAACCAAAAGGAGATTAAATTTACAATTACATAATGAAGATAAAGCCAGCAAATCCTAACATTGCACCAGACATTTTAAATGATAAATGAGATTGGAATAACTCCGGCTTCCTCCCACCTCCAAAAAGCATGCTGAGGTTAATTGGTCACTCTAAATTGTCCTTAGGTGTGAGTGTGTGTGTGAGTGGTTGTCTGTCTTTCATGTGGCCCTGCGATGAGCTGGTGACTTGTCCAGGGTGTACCCCGCCTTTCGCCCGTTGACAGCTGGGATAGGCTCCAGCACATCCGTGACCCGTAACCGGATTAAGCGGCAGAAAATGAATGAATGAAAATGAATGATATTGGAATATCATCAAAAAGTTTCTTTTTTTTCTTCCCAATACAGAAAATCAAACATCCTTACATTGACACACACTGATTTTGATTTTGAGAATTTTATGAGGTTTGGATTTTCATTAGCTGTAAGTTATAATTAGAAAAATGAAAAGAAACAAACACCTGAAAATAAATGTATATGGCAAAAAAATATATATGTCTTATGTGTGATGAATCTATATATAAAGATTTATTGATTTACTGAAGAAAAAAAAAATCAACTTTTAGTTGATGTTCCTTATTGAGATTATTGAGATGCACCTGTAAATATAAACATGGTTATAGATTATCTTTGTTATGATCAGCATATGGATAAAGGTTCTGTTTGTTTTATGTCTAATAAATCTAAAAGATGAGGGAAAAACATCCGTGAGAGGTGACAAGCATCCTCCAAAATGCAACAGTATCTGTCCTTCTTGAAACAAAAGAGAAATAATCCTTTGACCTTGAATTGTGAATACAAAAAACACTTTGTGTCAAGTCCTGAAAACACCAAAACCTCCTGCTAACCTCACCTGAACTGGAATAGCATGCAGCGCTTCTGCTCCCGCTCTGTGATCATCTTGAAGGCATCCAAGCAGCAGTAGCGCCGATGGCAGTTCCCACAGCAGAATGTGATGAGAGGGCAGTCAAAGCCATTGTGCCAGGTACCGTTTTTATCCACATACCACAGGCAGTCCTCATTCCCACTGACTGCAAAACAGGACAAACAGCAATGACGCAGGATGATCAGAGTCAATACAAGATGGAAGCAACCCGTTGGCGTTCGGCTTCTTCACTACAGCATCAATGGTCATTTTCCACTGATAAGCGTCTGTTCCCTTACAGATGATAATTTGTTATTTCATCACAAAGACAACCATTCTAGATGTTGAACAGTACAGATTCTTCTTTCCCTGTTAGGAGAAACACCACTGCACAGTTCAAGTCAAAGTTCCCCTGTGGACTTATTTTAAAGGATTAGTTTCACTCCATCCAAAATAACCACTGTTATTCATCTCCAGCATCAACATTTAGGTCAAGAGTTTCAGTGCTTCTGTTTCCATGAGGTAGGATTTCAGCCAACTAACACAGTTAACTGCACAGTTCACTGAGACTGGATGAGGTACTGTCAATAAATAGCACACAGCTCCTATTCCTACATGAAGACGGTTTCCACTTGGAATAACTGAAGGAATAACTCAATAAATCGATGATACTATATAGGATTACACGGAAACAAAGGTGGGACTGTGACCTTTATTTTATGGAACACAGGAATCGATATTAAACATGTTTTAAGCAGAAAGGCTCGTAAAATACCCACTATTACCACGATAGTTAGCAAACCGGCTAATTGCCGCTTTAAAATAGCTAGGACGCTAACCTAAGTGTTCTCCTTTGCAATCATTGTTAGCATGTCAGCTACTTTACTACGCAAACAATTAGCGTCCCATGTGTTGGGATGGCGGACTAAAGGGGACACGGTGACTCGAGATAAACAGTTTAAATAATTTAAACTCAAGTGTTCTGTTAGTTTCATGTTCATTACCGATGTTCAAATAAAATAAGGCAAAGCCACAAGCAATGACGGTAGAGAGCCGCATGAGGCTGGAGTCCTGCGGCCTGGACGAGCGGACAGGGAGAGACTCTTACCCGGACCGGAGCACAGGACAATGAGGAGCAGCATCACAGTCGAGGCGATGACAGACATGTTGCCCGATGGAGGATTCATCCTCCTCCTAAAAAAAAATGCGCACCGAGCGGGCTTACAAATTGGACGAGCAAGGATTTGTCGACTAGCGGTCGTTGTCACGCATTGTCACGGCTCGGTGTAAGCTGCGGACAGGCCGGAGACAGGACGGGCTGACCGTCAGTCACAAATGTCAGGATGACACAACGCAGCTGTGACGCGCCGGGCTCCCACAACGGTAAAGCTGTTGCGTTCACGTGTCGCCCGAAAAGGATGGAATAATTCCAGCATTTAATGACGTCACTGTAGACAATCGATGCATAAATTATCACTTCTTGTATTTGTGATTTGAGTTTTTTGTTGTGCGACGACAGGTGTATTCACCTCGGTAAAAAAATAAATGAAGACATCGTGTCATAGATTACATACAAGATTGACATCGGAATGGATTTAGTCAACTTGTTTACATATTTAATCTATGATGATTATCGCATTAACAACCATTATTCGTTTTTATCAGTACACCCACTGAATTCACATGCATTTTCACGTCTTCCAGATTTAAGATGCATTTGAAAGCAACACGAGCCTCCTTGCAGAGATGGAGATCTAGGATTTTTCCATTGGACGCCTCTCTCCTCGGGACTATCTGGTGGAGGACAAGGACTGTCAGGCTTATGATAAAGCACTGATCCACATGCTGTCACATTCATATAGCTGAGCCTGAGAGTGAAACACCAACATAAATAAATCAGCATATATGTGTGACTGATTAAATTAAAATCATGCAGCACACATAAGAAATCCCAGGAATTGATAAAGGTTTCAGTGTTAAGTTTTCTGTTTTTGTCTGCTTAGTAGTATTAGTTTGTTTTGCATGATTCTTGTGTTTTTGTCTGATTAGACATGAAACCTGTTGTAAAACGTGTCAGCACTGGTTTAGGGGAATCAGCATCAAACCAGCCTTTTCAGCCCTTGTCAAGATTAAGTTTAGTGTAATGTATTTGCTTGTTGTATTGTTTAAATGTACCAAGATAAAGACATGAATAAATATGTGTGCACATATTAGTCTATGTAGCAGTGTGAAGTGTGAATGTTTGTCTGTGTAATAATAAAAATGTGCACTCAACACTTGTTTTCTTACTTGTTTCACATAGGCCAAGGTGATAGATTGAATGTTCCGCAGTATACATATGAAATCACTGTTTGACCCAGACAGCACAGTAGTTTCAATCCATAATCTGCATTAAATTTCATTTCACACTACATTATCTGCATCTGCAAATGCCAATGAAGTGAACTGAATACTTCCATTGCAGCCTCCTATGAAAGCTTCCTTGTGGAGAATCATAGGTTTATTCACTTGTAAAACAGAAACAAAAAGGAATTTAAAGGAATCTATTGTGGACGTTTATTTAGAAATGTTTTAATCCCAATTGTCAATGTGTACAAGGAAGTGACAAGACTGTGAATCACCATGGCAACAGTGTAAATTCCCAACTACCCACTGTATACATGATAGCTGGACTACAAGCTTTTCATATCCTTTCAGACAGTCTGTTGTCTGAAGTATAAGGCCACCAATGCTTCTCTCCCCATCAAACATTACATTTTCCTTCAATGTCTGTTGGAAACTGTCTCCATTACACATTTGACTGTGTATTCAGAAACACAAAAATAACACACTACCTTACAAAAGGGACATGGCAATTCAGTCCATTCATGATTTCATGTTTCATCCTTCCCACAGCGAATCCCCGATCTCTATTCAATCCTCCTGTCCAGTCTGGGCTTTGAGATATCAGGAGGCTGCGAGGACTCCTCAGACTGCTGCAGGCTTTCAGGCTAAGTCCTGGACATCCTCTCGCCTCTTCATCTCCTCTCTTAACAGCTGCAAGTCCTTCATCCCAGCACAAGTATGACAAACATGGGTAAGTGCTTCCTACCGGCCTTGGCTCTGATCATCCCACACTCCCATAAGTTTTACTCTGCATTGTTGTAAATTCATCATGAGAGCAGGGTGATGGAGCAATAGGAGGAGGCGCTGGGGCAAAGTCGATGAAACATGTTGAGCAGCAGACAGAGGTGCTAAAGGCCTATTGACTGCAGGGTTTGTCTCTCAGTGTTGTTGAGGTGGCCAGAGAACATGCTGTAACATGGCTGCTGGGCAAACTGGGTCAGGAAGTCTGTCAGGTAAGCCTGTGAAAAACAGATGATGTCAGTGTGGGAACATGAGACCACTGGATATTGCCAATAGGAAATTCATTGATCTGATTGATACCTATGCTGATGAATGAATTAATCTATTAATACACAACTGTTTTATAATTACAATTTCTGAGAATCCGAATTTTTATTTATGACTTATCACTTTCAAGTGTCTGTCTGGCAGTATAGATGGGAAAAGCTCAGAATACCACAACTGAATAAATATATAAAATTAACAATAAATACATAGTATATGATACAATTTCATATACATAGCTAAACTCAGATGAAGACAAATCAGAAGTCAAACAATTTGGATCCCATCACCAGTACATAATGCAGATGCAGGTATGATGTAGGGCAGGGGTGTCCAAACCGGTCCGCATATCCTGCAGGTTTTCCATGTCCCCCTGCTCCTACCTCACCTGAATCAGTCTCTGAAGTTCTGCAGAGGCCTGACAACGAGCTGCTGATTTGAGTCAGGTGTGTAAGAGGAGGGTGACATGGAAAACCTGCAGGATATGCGGCCCTCGAGGACCGGTTTGGACACCCCTGATGTAGGGTATGTACGCTTTCCACAAAAACAAATGTCAAAAAAGAAAAAATATATATTAATAGTAATAAGCCAAAAAAGATACATGATAGTCATCAGCCATTCAGTTTCAGATTTAGTGAAAATGTGTGTGTGTAGGGTCATGATATAGTTCAGTTGTTCAGCAGCAGCAAAGATTAATCCACCAAGAATGACACATTTCACCCTAAAGCTGCTCACTAACTGGAAGTTGGTCTGATCTGCTTTGACATTCTAGGACAGAAAACACGCTGCAGCTTCTCTGATGTCATCACGTAGTGACGACCGGTATGACCCTAAAATCAACTTTCCTGGAATTGTAGATGTTGCGGTTCAGTCTTAGTTTTTTTTCTCCTTGTATCCACAATATTTGTAAACCAAAGCCTGGAGTAAAATGTGCTGACTGCTTGGCCAAGTTGAGATGCGACACGCGATAGAAAAGCAACTACCTGCAGGTCGATCTGGTAAATGGGGTCTTTCAATGCATCTGGATCGTCCTCCTCATCATCCTCGTAATAATCATCATCTATTGGACACACACATATTCAGAAATGCATTGAATGAGCTCAACAGGTATGAGGATGATGAATGCAGAGAAGATGCAAGAATGGACGAAAACCAGGAGAGATACCATATTTATTGGAGGCTATGAGATCCGACAGCAGCTGCCCTGCCAGCCCTTCATCCTCTCCATTATCATCTTCCCCGTCATCCTCCTCCTGCTCTTCCCACATACCACTGGAGTCTGAGAGAAACAGCAAGTGGTGACCGAAATGTCTGATATTGTTTTCAAGGTGAAAACCACTGGATGGAGGGCCAGTAGAGTTCACGTTCTTCAGCAGCCATGTGTCTCGTCAGATGAACCACTTGTAGTCACCTTGGCTCCAGTCTGCTGCATTCGTCCTGCTGGCATTTGCCTCCACGACTGTTGACAGCTCATTGATGATCAATTTAAAGATTTTCACCAGTAAAGGAATGTTGGTCCACCGCTCTGGATCTGTGGGACATGAAAATCCACAGTCAATTTTGCCGCATCTAAAAGCTATAATATCACAGTGAGCATTGTGATGTGACACAAAACAGGGATGTCTGGTGCCTTACGCTTTGCAGACTTGGAGCGTGTGCGGATGCCCTCTTCTGTGCTGTAGATCTCTTCTCCCTTCACCACAATGTCCTGGAGACGTTTGTCATCAGTGTTGAGGCTGTGCTGCAGCAGCTTGCAGAGAGCCACCGTGCTGCAGGAGAGGTACATAAAAGATGTTTGAGAATTATTCAAAGGAACAATAGCATTTTATCACTCTCGCTATCCAGCAGTAGAAACAGTCAATGATTGTGGAATTACAAAGCAGTTTGCTTCTTCGCTTAGTCCAACAAAAAAAATACAGAGAAAGTTGTCTGACCTGACTTTACCCTCGTACTGCCCATAGAAGAGGTGCTGCCTGCTCATCCACTCCGTCATGACAAACTCCAGAGCAGGTTTCCCTGTCGGACCGGGCAAACTGCACAGGAACTCCAGCAGAGGCTCCAGCTGGGAGTGAACCAGGTGAGCAAACACCATGATAAGAGACTGCAGAGAAGAAGAGGGGGGAGCAGAGTTGGTCGTACATATACTTTACCAGAATGACACTCAGAGTGTAGACCTCCACCAAGCAGCTCCTTTCCACCACCCAATATTTTGATTTACACCAAATATTAACATATCCAACTTTATATCGAGATCAATGGATTCTTTGACCAAGAAAACATTCCCTTACCTTTGGAAACACAGCGCTGTGATTTTTAGTTCAATAATTCTTGAAAAAATTCACTATTTTGGTGGTTTTCTTCTGGATATAGATCCATATCTATTGCAGATACAACAAATCTGTTCATACTATGCTGATTCAGAGTAGTGCTTTCATGGATGAGAGGAGAGCTTCACAGAGTTTGGATCTAACGTGTTTCACTTATGTGTGTATGTGCGAATTTGTGCGTACTTCTTCTCTGTTTCCTTGTGGGATGTAAACAGTGAGCGACACTGCTCCCAGCACTTCCTGTAGTGGGCTGCAGCTATAGATGAGCACGAAGCCAATGTGCGCTAGAACAATAACAAAAAACGTAGTTTGTTACATCCTGGGTACGTCATCCCCAGTTCCCTTACCTGCATCACACTCAGAGTCTCTGCTTTTTGCATCTTGCTCAGAATGGCTCTTAGGATCTGGTCCAGCTGCTCGCCAAGCTCGGTGCCTGCCCGAGATATCAGGGTGGACACCAACCGTCCCACGAAGGTTGCTGTGAACTCTGAGGTCCTGGGGTCCAGCAGCTGGTTGACCACCTGCATGACGTACCAAAGGCCGCTGTTCCCCTGCTCGTCCCTCCACTGAGCGATCTGCTCGAGGCCAACAGAGACGTATGCCCGCAGGCACTCACCACCATTCTGAAGGACAGATGATAAGACTTAGGGCGAGGGGGAGGAGCGTGATGCCTTTCAGTCGATCACCTGCTGTGTTGTGTCCAGACATGAAGCTTTTAAACTGGGTTTACCTGCATTATAGTGTTGTCATCAGTGCGCAAGGTGCACTGTGCCACCACAGGGAACGCCTGGCATACCAACATCTCTGAGAGGGGCGGTTTGGTGTTGCGTACAACCGTAGTGAGTATGTCTATGGATGTCTGTGGGCAGAACAGCAGAGAGAGAAGACACATGAGCTTCTGTGGTGCAGAATAAAAAAAATAACCAAAGTTTTTCTTATTTCATCATTAGTTTTACTTCTTCACAGAATCATCACTTGGCAAACCTGCCAAATACACTGCAAAAATTCAAAATATTACTACCAATATTTGTCTTATTTCTACTCAAAATCTCCACTTTCTTGGCAAAATAGCTATAGATTTTTTGTACTTATCTTTAGATGTTGTTCTAGGACAATCTTCACTTGTTTCAAGCATATTTTCACTTTAAAATTTGTTTCACTTTTTTCACAGTGAAAAATCTGCCAGTGGAACAAGTCTTGTTTCAAGCAGTCTTTTGGTTGAAACAAGTAAAATCTATAATGAGACACTGACTGGAAATAAGACAAATATTCTAGCAGGATTTTGTTTTTTGCCGTGTAAACATCACTATCTTGGTTGACAAAGTTTTGTAGTGGACCAAAGACTTCTTCACCACAGTCTGTAAGTACCTCTTGCTACTTACAGCACACAATCCTGAGGGTATCTTGTCGGCGGGAGCCTGCATGATGCTGACCAGTGTGGGGATGAGACGCATCTGCATGTGGCCCTGGCAGCCTTCGATCTGTGCCAGTTCCTTAAAGATGTCCTGAGCCAGGGACGCCACCACAGGGTCTGAGGAGAAGAGAGACAAGCACTGACGTGAATAAATCATTCAATATCTAACCGGTTTCTCTAGGACGCATCACTTAGTTTGGCAACAATGTTATCGGATCATGACAATATGTCCTGTGGTGTTTAAAGGACACAAGTACTTCAAAGTAATCAGAAGAGTAGAAGTAAAGTGGCAGCCCAGAGTACCGTTGTTATATTTCAGGAAAATAGCAATGGTGAGGGGGCAGATCTTGTTCTCAGCGCTGGTGGTGAAGGCTGTGTCAACGGTGCACACGATACATAGGGTCTCCATGACGAGGGTCAGGACCTCGGAGCTGAACTGGGCAGCCAGTTGGACCAGTCCCTCCAGGATGCTGGGGAGGAAGGGCTGCAGGACATGGGTGCTCTCAGACAGTTTCAGCTGGTCGCAGTACCTGAAGAACCAAGGGTGGTAAGTGAAGTAGTGAAAATCTTTGGAGTACAAATAGCTTCCAGTGAATATATCAAATCATTTTTGTTGTTTGACAGAAATTGAGCATTGCAGTGTTTTCCTTTTAGCGTCTAAGTACTCGCAGCCGATTCAGGTCCTGAAGGTTCTGTGGTCTATCGCTTCCACATGCTGTGTTACATCACACAGGTAACCACAACTGCGTATCAGACACTCTTGCTCACCCCCAAATGGCCCTGACCGCAGAGATACGGACGGAGGGTGGCTGGCTGTCATGGAGGCCGCTGACAGTGGCCTGGAGAAACTGCTGGATTAGCTCAGGAGACATTGCCGCTGTGAAGCAACTTGCTGCCCACAGAGCCCGGCCGAGGAGGAACGGCGACGCCGCTGTATGAATGAAGAACAAGATACGGTGCAAGAGTGAAGAACAAGACTGCAGAACGGCAGTGTTATTACCTTTATGAAAGTGATATGATGTGAAGCAACGTGCTGCTTTGGGGGAACTGAACCCTTAGTTGTTCTTATGATGCTGAGTCATCAGTGTGGCCACTGCTGTTTAGTTAATGCATCAGGTCTGTCTGCTGAAGAAGCTCAGACTTTACCGGTCAGTCTGTGACTCACCTGCCAGGTTGAGGTCAGCCAAGATCACACTAGCCAAGAAACCGTGCATATCAAACTGGATTCGTCCATTCTTCACATTCTCCGTGATGATTGTTTTGACTGAGCCAAGCGCTAACATGCAGGCTTCATGGATCTTCCACCTCATAGAAAAAGAAAATAAAACAAGCACGAGTAAATAAGAATCTAAGTGACATTTACAGACACACATATACACCAGTGAGGTTAATTTTCAGTTGAAACATAGATAAAAAAAAAACAAAAAAAATAGAATTCCTTCAAGTTTAGCTAGTTTAAACATTCACTAAATAACTAAATAGTCAAATATAGTCACAGACTGACGTGCCAGCGGAGAGGGAGTTTCTCCTCACCAGTGCTCATTGCCACTGTTTTTGGCCTGTTCTGCCTCCTGGAGGTGTCTGGTGGCTGCCGCTGCCAGTGCTGCCGCACTTTCATTCTGAAATTCTGCAGCAACCGTCTGCAAAACATAGGTCAAAGGTTCCTGATGCACTTTGATCTGAGGCTGCAAAAAATGAGCTGCTAGACAGAGTATGTGTGGGGGCTTTATATATATATATATATATATATGAATGAATCTTGTTTGATCAGTTTTGCTGTAGAGTGCAGAATTTTACTTAACTGAGTTTCACTGAATTATGCTTCATATTAAAATTTGAAATGTGCAGATATCTTTGAGGTTCAACAGGATTTTCATTTTCAGCAATTAATATCAAATGCAAACTGACTCAAAGATGAAAAAGGGTACTAATTGGGTACTAATTTTGCACACATGAAATAGTGTAATTTAGTATAGAGTTTGGTGATGTTCTCATCTCACCAGCAGCAGGTCCTGAGCAGATATTCTGACAGAATAGGAGAAGGTGTCATCATCCTCGTCCTCAACAAACTGCTGAGGGTTTGCCGTCCACACTTTAATCTGAAGAGAGCCAATCACGTCATTGTCTGTCCGTACACTCGCCCAGCAGCTTCAGCCCAAAAGGAGGAAAGCTCCTTCTCACCTGGTCCTCAGTGATCTGCATGTATAGGATGATGTAGTAGATGAGTTCCGGCAGGGCTTTCTTCACCGTGCTCTTGAACTTGTTGTTCTCCAGCAGCGTGTGGACAAACTCGAAGATGCTGAAGACCAGATTCTCAAAACCTAAAACCTCACCTGTAATTAAAATTAGCCATTGTCACCAACGGGACACTGAGAAGATCAGTGTAGCAATGACAGCAAGAGCAGACACTCACCGTCGGAGTCGACTGGATCATCCACTTCCTCCGTGTAGTTGACCTCTGTTCTTACGTAGGTGAACATGGCGGTTAAGGTTTATTCATAGCTTGTTCGTGATTCCCTAACACACAAAAACATCAGGAAGCAGGTGACATCTGTGGCGTTGTAAAGGATATAAAGCTGCACTTTCAGTCAGTGTATTCCATACTATGGGTAATATCTGCTGCATGGACGACACCATGGGTTTGGGAAAGTTCTTCACCAATGCCGTTACTGCCTAGGAGTGAGAAACGCACATCTTCATATTTCGTGTTTTCAACTCTAAGCAGTTTAACTTTTCCATTCTCTTTTCATTCTGTTGTATAACATGAACACATTTATTTCCACATTTTTGATGTTAACCATTCTTTTGATCCTGGAAATAAAATAAAAGATGTCAAGACTTCATACTGGGGGGGGGACTGTTACCCCAAAGTATCAGAGAAAATTTTTCAACGGACTTCATTTATGAACCTGCATCTGAAGATCACATCTCTGTCGTTCGTCACACCATGCTGGTTGTCATTTATGCAACTGAAGCTGAACCAAAACTCCGACTTGATGCGTTTATTTGGTAGATATAACTCAGTTATGTCTGTCTCTCCCAGTATGCGACTTGCACTCAGTCTGATCCTTTTCTATGTCTGGTATAATTCACGTGACTCGCAATATACCGTGGTGTCTAACATGGGTTAATCCTGACATCCCTATTGAGAGATGAACTGTCACACTGCAGATTCACTCCGTGGCTCTTTTGCAGCCGCTCACCTTGAGGACTTCCATCTTCAGACCGCTGTCAGATGAGGGTCCATCAGGCATCTGCAGGGCCTGAACAAACGCTGCTGTGAACTGCTGCACCACAGGAAAGATAAGGGCTTTGGCTGCACCCTACAAACACAAACACACACACACACACACACACACACACACACACACACACACACACACTGTAACATTGTAGAGATTATCAAACATTTGAAAAGTCCGGCAGAGCCAAACACTGCATCATTCTACACAGTGAAAGTCCAACATTCAAAGGCATCCAGAAGAAACCTTCCAACAGTCACTGACCTTTTCAAGCTCCTCAATAGCACAGATGAGGTTGGCGCACGTGGTGAATATCTCCACCGCTCTGGATCGGGTTCGAATACTGTACACCTGCAACAGCACGTGTTATTCAAACACCATGATTGAACTGAATGATGAATGAACTGCTCTGAGCAAACACGTTGTAAACATGACAGAATGTTGGTTTCCTGACAAACAAGCACCAATGAGGAACTCTCCACCACATATTTATGTCTTCAAAATGTGTATTGACACAGCACCTCTGCCATGGTGAAAATCTTGTACATCTCCGGTAAAATGACGGGAGCCACCAGCGGCATCTGTGTGTCCGTCACTTCTCGTGTAAACTCTGGAGACAAAACACAGAACTTCAGCTTACTGACACTGAATTATTGAGATTTTCCATGTCAACGTTTTATAGGAGAAGAAGAAGATGGACAACCGTTCTTTAATTTTCATTAACAAGCCCTTACTTATTGCACATTCAGTTTATTTGATTACATTCTATTGCGTGTTCAGTGGTTTGATTTGTCATATTTAAAAGAAAGTAATTCGGAATGGATTGACTGAAAAACTGGAGCTCCATTTGGAAGAACAGTCCACAGACCTGTGAGGACCCTCATGGCCCCGTGCACGGCGTTAACGTCACCGCTGACCAGCATCTCCATCAGCAGGTTGAAGAGCTGTGGCCAGGCCTCGGGCCAGTCCCAGTGGGCGATGGCAGACACAGCGTATGCGACACTGGAACGGACTTTGCTGATGGCCTCTCGCAGGCCACTTGGCAGCAGCTCCCTGATGGCAGCTTTCGCCTGCAGAGTGACAGCTGGCCTTCAGCATCATTTGGCTTCAGATTAAAGTGTGGGAGAAACGAGAGAAACGGGTGAACAGAACGTACCTGGTCGGTGGTTTCTGGAGGTCTAAACTTCTCTGACTGAGAACACCAGTGAGTTTCAACATACTGCTTCAAGATGACGGAGGCTAACTGCAAAACACAGCACAGCATGTTCGTCGGTCAGTCCGTCAGAAAAGCTGTATGAGAAGCACCTTCTGTGGTTTTTACACTCACCTGACGGATGGCGAGCGCTCCCTGAGGATCGACTGTTAGTTCTGCTAGGTGGACGCCAAACTCTGTAAGAACAAACAACAAAAATGACACAGCGTAGAAGATTGCGTGATCGCTTCAATCACCAAGCTGAAAAGATTCACACCTTCGCTGACTAAACATTTTACAGGATTTCTGTCTTGAATGTAAAAGCAGCTCAATTGTAACTTGGACGGTTGGTCCACAACACATTCTGTGTCTAAAATTAAATCTTAATTGGTAAAAAAAAGGCACTCACAGGTAATACTTATTGGTGACATTGGAATAATTAGAGAATATTCACAAGCCTAAGGATTCATTTAATATGGTAAAGATTAATGGGCAGAGATCGTATAAGAAGACACAGTCTCCTACAGGCTTGTTCAAACACCAGTGTTTTAATAATATTATCATGAATATTAACACAAGCTTTGACAACGACTCTGCTGGTTTGAATGCAGCCTGCGAAGTGTGAGAGATAAACAGTCCAGGATCAGAGTTCAGGATCAGCATCAACATCAGTTCTCTCTGGCTGGGTTTTATTACGAGTGACATCAGGCGCCAGAAGACAATGCTACTGCTGACAATCCTGCAGAGCGGCTGCCTTAGAGAGGGGCCAGCGGAAAGGGTCCGCCTCGCTGCGATGTATGCTGTGGTACCGCCACCACGCAGCTTACACAATTAGCCTCTGACCAAGGCCGATGCAGGACAGACAATGGACATGTGTGGGAGCTGTAAGCGTACTGTATCCCCCATCCGAGTGTCACTTTTGTCCCAATTTAGACATTTTCCAAAATGATTAATAATGCTCATTTCATCACACATGACAGACATTTTCAAGATTTGTTATGACATCTCAACACATCTGGGGGACTGGAGGCATCTTGAAAACCTAGTAGGATCTAGTATGGGTTACGATTAGTCGAAGATCTAGGGGGTTCGATTCCCATCCCAAGGGAAAGTATCCTCATGAGATGGCTGCATAGCAGCCTCTGCCATTAATGTGTGAACATATGAATGTGATTGTGTGATTACAGTTCTACACATTAAGTCGGGTACCTGTGCATTAACTATGGATGTATTACCGTTAACTTATTAGTGAGACTTCCATCTATTTTATACCTGAAATTAAGAAAGAAGCAAGTACTCCTGAAGCTCATCACAGAGATAAGTGGTGATGTTTGCAGATAACCATGTAGTCCTGGTGGTGCTGATGCAGGACACAAGCAGCCTGTCCGGCGGGATGTTCGCGGGAAAACCAGTCCGTCTTTCACTGAATGGTTTCCATAGCGACAGGGTTAGGCTAATATAATAATATCAAATAAATGACTTATTTTTGGCGAATGGTGTCGCTCTCTAAAGTATATTCAAAACGTACGGCTGCATTAGAGATAAGAAATACCTTCACTTAGCGTTAAACGGCAGTTTTAGGCCAAACGGGTCAGCTGTGACCGGCTGATGGCTAAAGTCGAGACACATGTAGCCCATTGCGACCTGACTGTCGAAATACAAGGGGGCGAAGGACAGCACGTTTTCAGCAGCTGTAAGCTAACTCAGTCATCTCCAACTTCTGGCAACATGGCCTGAAGCTAGCTAACACATCCGGAGCTAACTGCTGCTAACTACTGGGGAAAGGCAGCGGTGCTTGTCCGCGTGGTGCGGGGCTCCACGGGGGGCCTGAGAGAGGGGGAACACCCCGGCAGATTGGCCCGGTACCTCCGTCAAACTGGAGCCCCGCTGGCCGCCACTCACCCTCTGTCACCTCCAGCACTTTGATCTGCTCCTCCGCGGCAGCACGCACTTCTTGGACCGGGGAAAGGATGGCCGTCAGGGTCTCTATCAGGGCCTCTTTTAGTCCCTGTTGGACCAGACCGGCCGGCAAACTGGACCGAGCACTCCCCGCCGCACTCATGTCAGCAGTGTTCACCCGCAGTCCACCTGAGCTCGACCACCACCGCCGCCGCCACCACCACCACTACCACCGCCCGGGAGGAGCACAGAGCTGCGGCCGCAGCAGAGCGCGCCAATGCTGGAAACGTGGGGGCGGGGCTTCGATAGAGGAAGGAAGCGGCTCGTGCGGCTCGGCCCACGTGCGTTTTCTTCCATTTGAGTTTGATCTCTGGCGTTCTCTGGTGGAGCGGGGGAGTGTGGCTTTTAAAGGTCTGTCCCTCAGCTTTATTAATAATTATTATTATTATTATTATTATTATTATTATTGTAGCCAATCAACAACCCGATTTTGTTCATTCAGGAAAGTAGTTAGATGCATACATAAGTTCCATTAGTGGAGACAAATGTGTTGCTAAATTACCGTTATTTGTGGAAATATTCATAAACAGTATTTTGTATGTAAGTTTAAGGTAAAAAAACATTTTCAAAACGTTAAATTCTGATAAATAGTTCCACAAGTAACTCATGTTAATAATCAGTTATATAGTTATATAACAACAATTCCTGTTAAAAGTTCCTGATAATGGTAATATATAAATATTATAATTTTGGGGGTCCATTTGTCATGATTTTGAATCTAGATGGATTAGATCAGAGTTGTGAACACTTGAAACAGTTGAGAATATTCATTCCACATTTAGAAAAGTGATGAAAAAGTAATCTAATGTTACAATATTTTAATAAATTACTTGAAATAGTTGTTGCTGTTGATGGTGCTGCTCTATTGTCTGTGGCACAGATTTCTTACGAAAAGTCTCTCCAACAGAGTGAGAATAGTTGGTTTAGAATCAGGAAGTTAAACGATTCACGATAGGTGAAACATGTTTGTGGAGCTACACCGTGGGCATCCACATGTTCAGGGCCATAGCTTGTGTTGTGATGTCAACCCTGGGGCACGGACACCGACTGCGACTGATGCTGGGTTACTCCATAGCAGCACTATTTAGTGGCTGTGGGTTGTGCTGTGGAGGAGAGAAATCACCAGCCTCACCACACTGTCCTGTTACTCCTATAAGGAAATTGATTCAGGATGTCCACCAGCAGGTGTACATGTGGTATTTTGGCATAATTGTCTCAAAATGTTCCCTAATTCTTTGGAAATTTTACTTCATGACAATCTTTAATCCTCCGAGGGTCCGTTTTGTGTTGACAAACCTAAACTGGAATGTCTTTTGACAAGCATTTCATTAGAGGATCCATCAGTGAGTTGGAAATGCACAAACCAGATTTTCTGACAGCGCAACTTTTCTGTCGTGATATTTGCAACAAAAACTACATAGTTAGACATGTTCTTGCACTTCATTTTAACCAAGGCTGAAATGCTTGGAAAAGAAATCATGAAAGAAACCCCTACAAGTGGAAAACCAATGATTAGCAAAAATGGCAATCAGTGTTTTTGCTGATTTGAGCTACAATCATGATCACTTATTGCTGCAGCCTTTAACAAGTGATAATTAACTAATAACAATAATAATGTACAATCCATTTGTTCATGTTGTGGACCAGGATCAAGTCACAAAAGCAAATTTCCCATGGAAGTGAATAAATACACCATGTTTTAAAGTTTAAGCTCATCAGAAGAAAGGCTCTTTGTTCATTTGTTCTTTGCAGACATAATGAGTATCAAAACGATTCAGTTTTGTCAGAACATTCCAATTCTTGTTTCCTCACATGTCCACAAAAGTCCATCAAAGAATTTCTTGTCAGGTCACTTTTTCAGTGCACACTGAAAAGCTCTTTGGTTCCCTTGCATTCGTCATCCACATGAAACCACTAAGAGGGACGTTACAACAGACACGAGAAGTGTGAACACGGATTCTTCTGATGTTGTCAACAACAATCTGAACCACACACTTTCAGTGGAAAGACTGACACATACAGCTATGATGTTGTAGATTCTATTAACGCTGGTTCTTACTAACGGTTAGACTGAATTGTATGGGCCCAGCTTGAAAAGCAGAATAATTCTGAGGTCAAACTGTGTGCAGCACGGTGGACCTCCGGTGAGAGGTCAACGAATGAACCAAACACTAAAGCAGCAGGTTCTTATTGTTTAAGCAAAAAGAATTTGGTTTATGTAGAAACAAGCAATGTTTTGCAGTTGGATATTTTTCCTCTCCTTCCAAAGAGTTAAAGCTAAAAAAAAAAGAGAAAGAAATCAATACCCATCCCATTGCACCCAGGTACACCACCCTCTGAAAACATATGCAGATGATACTGACAGAAAACAAAGGGAACCTGGGGGCAGTGCACACAGTAGATAGATATATGTGTACAGTTCATATATATAAAATATAAACTCCTATATATATTTTATATATACATATATTAAGTTGTGTTAGGGTTCTGTATCTTCACTACACAGCATTAAGGTGGTGTGACCAATTATCTTTTTTTTCTTCATTAAAAAAAAATCCTATTATATAAATCAGAGGAGAGTAAAGGCAAAACAACTGAATTAACAAACAAACAAGGGGGTGGGGGTGGAATCGAAGCAGACCAGAGGCCTTCGCCCAGATCCGTTGGCTCCTCCCCCCAGCCCCAGCGAGGGGTGAGCTAGCACGGACGAGGTGGGACAGACCCGTCCAGCTGTACAGCGCAGTGGAACATAACTTACATATTAGCTCATTTTTACACGTACAGTCGTGATCAAGGCACAGGGATCTTCTATAAGTTGTTTTTTCTTCAGTAAAGTTGTACAAAATAATACATTTTACAGTCTGTACAAAAATAATAGTCCAGCAGTAAAATGAAAGATCGACATACATGAAGCTGGGGGGGGGGGGTTGTGGTTGGGGCAGGCGAGACAAGAGCAGGGGTGTATGCAGAGAGAGGTGATGGCTGAAGGGTGTAATGTGTGTGTGTTGCGACCAGTTTTCCTTATTTCATAAAACCTGTCTTTTATTTTCTATATGTTGGATAGTCAAATAGCAGCAGATGTGTTGTAATAAATGTGCATGTGTGCGCGCGCGTATGGGTGAAAGGGGTTTATATGGTGCGGAAAGGAAGATCACACAGTGTACACCAACACATAGGGTAACAAAAACTTAAAAGCTGTGTTATTACAGGACTATATCATATTTATATATGTATACATATACATATTTATATACACATATAAATATATATATGAATATATATATATATATATAGCTGGGATTTTTTTTGCACTTCATAAAGTCCACTGGTGTGCATGAATTTATGCATTGTATGTTTTTTTTCTTCTTTTCCCCCCATCCATACGCGATGGGTTTGTTGGAGGGCAGGTCATGTGAGCCACATGGTCTTATGTTAAAGTCACGCTCACATCCACGGTCAGCCGTTAGTCAATGAGTGTCTGTCCATCCGCGGGGCACAAAGAGGCTTGTGGCCCCTCTGTCATCACTTCACCCCCTTTATCCATTATGCTGTGTTCAGCTTTTCTCTTATCCACCTCCTGATTCGTCTTCAGCACGTTGGTGAACAAACTCCTCACGCTCAAAATACATTATTTCATTCAGCCTCTGTCAGCTGTTAAAAGCAGCAGGACGCGCTTTTAAAAGGGTCTGTGTGTCTGTGATATGAGACATTTAAAATCAATCTGCTGTGATGTGTGTGTGTACCTGTGAGAGTGTGTTCATAGATCAGACAGACAAAGAGCTTCAGGGGGGAAAGCCTGTGCTGATGGACCCTCCTGGGTCGTACAGCAGATGATCACACTTCCGCTTCCTGTCTTGTCTAGTAGGTTGAATTCTGTATTGGGTTGCTGGGAGGAGACGTGTGGTGGTGGAGGTGGCGGTGGTGGAAGGCAGGCGCCCAGTCACTCATTCGGTTGATGACGCCGGTGGAAGCGGAGGGGAAACTGGCTAACTAGGGTGTACATAGGTCGCTCCGCAGGTAGGTTATTAGACCGGGCGCCGTTGCCGATCACAAGAGCTCGTACTGCCGTAGGTGCATCCTCTGGATAATATCGCGACAGTCACTGAAGACGCGGCGGATGTTTTCCGTGTCGACTGCACAGGTGAAGTGAGGGTAACAATAATGCCGTCCATCCCCGCTGGCTGTGCTGATCCTCTGTGAGAAACATGAGGAAATGTGTTAAGTCAGCAGCCATGATGGTTGTCTAACAGTTGTAACTGTGCATATATAAAACCATACCAATATAATTCCGCTCATTGTTCATCTAGTATAAATAGTTTGACTATTAAACTGACTTCCTTCTGCTTTTCTTACTTTTCTTCTGCAAAATGACAGCTGACTTCAAGAGGACTGAAACTCTGAATGGGTCGGATGTTCCTGCTAATACAGCCTCATTCCTTCCTTCACACTGAAACATGAATTGACCCAATAATTGTAAATGATGAACAAATATCAGCCCAGATGGCAGCACATTAACTGAAATTTCACACATATTTTTCTGCATGTGCTTAATGAAAAAGCCACTGGGGGCATTAAAGTCTGCCATATTGGATGACAGCCATGATGTATTTTCAACAAATTAGCGTACACTGAAAATTGTGTATGCAGTTGTATCTAAAAATCTGTGTATGACTACATCAAATCATTAAAAACCTCTTACTGGTATACATACCAGAAACTCATCCCGTATAAAGTACTTTGCCCTTGTGACACGTGGATCTTCACCTGGCTCTGGTATTGCTGTTGAAAAATAGGAACAGTTGAAGTCGTTCTATAATCCATAATGTAAATATGAGTCTCCATGTTGGACCATCTCAGAAAAGATTGCTACATATTACTGCACTAGAAATATCCTCTGACTGCATTTTATTTTTGACAAATCTCTTACCATCATCTGGTGTAGTGTAGCGTGCAAACTCAGGAAAATAGTCCTCAATTTTAGACTTCCCTGCCAAAACCTTTTCAGCGAGGAGGTCCTGTTTGTTCAGGAAGAGGATTACAGAAATGGTCCGTAGCCACCTGCAGAGGGAAATGAAGTTCAGTGCCAGGTTTCTGGTTTTGCCGTTAGGACCAAACATGGCTTACAGTTCTGCTGCTGGCACGTCTGTGTTTCAAGTGGTATAATGTCTTAATAGACTTTGGCTAAAGAAGAAGGGACTAATTTGCTCTCTAGAGGTCTGGACTAAAAAGATCTCACAGCTGCAGCCGAACAAAGTCTGTATGTTCCCACACAGGTATCAAGGAGCCTCTCTGATCGATATCCACCCTGTATACATTTACTGCATTCTGAATATGTTCATGGCCGTCCTCACAAAGGCAGTCAAATCCAACAGGAAGTAGGTGTCAGTCAATGAGATTCTTGTGTCGTGTTTCTGACCTGTTGTTCCAAATGTTCTTGAAAAGATTGAGGGCTTCCTGTAGTCTGTTGGTCTGATTGTCTTCTCTGATCACCATGTTGTAGCTGCTGCTCGCCACCACAAAAATGATAGCTGTCACATCTGGAACACGAATGCACACGCACACAACAGAGGAGCATTAGCACAGTGCTAAAACTAAGAAAAACTACAAGGAACATTGACAATAACTGTATAATTATTCATGATTTTTGTCTTTTAAATTTGGCATTTCTTTTTCATCTGACACATGCAGACAGCTCAGCCAGACAATGTTACAATAAACTGGCGCAAGGTACCTATATATAAATGCCAACACAGAGTAATTCACACAGTAAAATTAAAACAGAAATAGCCAACATTTGTTCCCATGACACTATTTCTTATCTTCAGTCCTCTTTTTAGAATCTGGTGGAGATGTACTTTTCCATAACTTAAGGATATTTTGTGCTGCTGTGACCACAAATAATTCTTTTATACAATGAGCACACGCCGTGCAGCACAAGCTACAAACATCCTACCGTTAAAACACTGGATCCATTTTCTACGCTCATCCCGCTGACCGCCAACATCAAACATGCTGTGGGACACAGAGACAGAATTCACAATGTAAAACTAATCACTGAATGAATGAGGCAGTTAACGTGCGTGGATCACACATGTTCACTTCTAACTCAGTAAAACACATGACTGTGCAGGATTTCTTCTGTATCATATTGATGTTACACTGGAGAAAAAGGCACTGCTTCCGTTCAGTTTACTGAGCGAGCATGTGAGCACAGGAAAGTTTCCTTCAAGCCGAGTTCCAGACAAATAAAGTTCACGGCTACTCACTGGAAATTGACTTTGTCTATTTGAAATCTTGTCTCAAAGATCCCAGAAGTCAGTACTCTGCATCTCAACAGGTCCTGAAAAACACATGCAGATGTTTGTTTCAGTCACATTGGAAATGAATGGCTGAAAAAGAGACTGATATGGATGTACAGTGATCAAAGATTAGAGACAACACTGGGTGATGATTGTGAATTAAAGCGGACATATGGAAGTAAATTACTTGAAATATTGAAAAACAAATAGGTACTAGGTCGGTGAGTATCGATTTTCCAGTTTTATCCAACAGTTTCAAATCATAAAATATTCAATTCACAACAGCAAAGTAATAGAAAATAGAAAAACTAACAACAGTGATGATATAAACTTTAACTGGTTGCAATTGTGTCTTGTAAATGTGTCATGAGAGAATGATCATGAACCAGCATGAACAATAAAATGACTATTAAACTCAGATGTACTTCATCATGATTGTTATTTATTGCCTGGTACAACTCACCTGATCAGTCGGTGTGTAGTCATTCTGCCGGACAACGTCAATCCTGTCTAAGAAGCTGAAACACAAACAAATAAAAAGAGTCAGTCAGTCAGTACAGTGAGCACACGAGAGCTTCTAACAATACTATGAAGTAACACAACTAAACATGTCTAATTCATTTGGATATCCACAGCAATCAAACAAGACAATTCATGTTGTAATGTGTGAACTTAGTGCTTCAACACATAACCCTACATCCCGCTGGATTGGACAGAAAAAAGGTGGTGGGGGTACTGGACCCTATCTGTCCACCAGGGGGTGTGTGTGAGAGATCACAGTGAGTTGCAAGGCAGCGAGTCTGAGTCACCAGCAGCCGTTTGCTCTGTCAGGCCAAAGCAGAGACGCCTCGTCAATGGAGCTGCTGTAGTAGTAGTGTATGTGTGTATGTGTATGTGTGTGTGTGTGTGTGTGTGTTTGTGCGTGCGTGTGTGTTTGTGCGTGTGTGTGTGTTTGTGCGTGTGTGTGTGTTTGTGCGTGCGTGCGTGTGTGTTTGTGCGTGCTTGTGTGTGTCTGGCGCACTCTACTGCAGTTTTTAAAAGTGTATATGCTTCCAAGACGGCTGCATCACCTGTTGGAGACTGAAGTGTCCTTCATGAAGACTACAGATAATTTCACATGAGGACAAATTGTCTCTTGTGTCCCAGGCTGAGGAGGATGAAAAAAATCAAGTATGCAGCATGTCAACATGGACAGGCCTTAAACACACACACACACAAACACACTTGAAGGAACAGAGGATTAAACACAGTTAAACACACCAGCTGTCCAGGCGGCATTTTGACATTTTTAGAAGGAGCATTGTTTGGGAGGAAGAGCAGAAGGAGCTCTGCTGCGACAGTGAACTCTACCAAACTAGACTGGTACCGATTCACGGTGAACAATTACAAATATATAAAAACAATGATACAGATGCTGAAAATACAATCAAAGTTAAAAAATAAAGGATGTCCACAAAGGACAATGACAATGAAAAGAGAGGTCTGGAGCACTCAGATCACTGCAAGGAGAAATTTATGCGACAACAGGCATCTTCATTAGAGTCAAAAAATGACAATCCAATGACAATATTTATCAAATGTTGTTTTAAAAATCATTCTAACCCCAACAAGGTCAATGGCCAGAATCACATTTAGGATTGGACAGATAAAAATACGACAATAATAAAATACAATTACGCTGAATTGTCTTGGATCATCACAACGCAATGCTAGAAACTTGAGGATTTTTATGACATTACACAAGTGAGTTACCTATTTTTGGTATTTTTTCTTTTTACACAGCCGGCTGTAGTTAGGTGCTGCACAGGTTAAGTAATTTGACGCAGCAGGTTTAGCACTGGGATACAGTAGACAGGAGGACATTTTCATAGGTGTCAAATACGGGTTCCGCCCAGCCGTTTTTCTTCATTCCTCTACAGGGTGGAGCAACAGCACAGAGGCAGCAGACAACAAATGAGGAACTACTTAGGAACTCCGATACTTAGGAACAATAACATACTGAGCAGCTGGCACATTATATCTTTTAGAGGTGATTGGCCGTCACGGATACCTCACGGCCTATCGTCGGGAACGTGAACTGACTGACCTGTTCTTAACGCCAGTGGGATTGAAAATCTTTATTTAACTTAATTGAGCTCAATTATGTCTAAGATTGGACTGACTCAGCCAAACAAATACTTTCAAGTCCTAAACTTTTACTGGTGAACATGTTGTATATAAAACTGTAGGTGCATCACCTCCTCCAAAATAAAGACACATCTCCTTAAAGGAATAATACACTTACATCTTTATGAAATAAAAGGTTATCTTTAGGAAAGATTTGGTCTGTACTAGAGGCGCATCTCAAAAAACTGAATATCAGGGGAAGCAGCTTTTTCCAAAAATGATTTTTGTATTAATTTCAATAATTGAAGCCTACAGCTCAAAATTACAATTTTTTTATCAGGTTTGAGTAACTCTCTCAATAATAATAAGCAAGTGATAAAGTAATTACCAGTAATTATGCTATTCATACACCATAAATGTAAAATCCAAGATACTGCATTTTCATGAACAATGATGATATTTATCAATATCAATATATCAAAATCTAAAAAGGCATGAAAATTTCAGTATGCTGAAATGGATCTAAAATATATGAAAGTTTCACAGTTTGAAGGATAAAATAAACTCCATGGTATAAATTTTTTTCAATTTTTCAGATGCATCTGTATGTTTATTGAAAATTAAAGCACAGTAGGAGGTGCAGAAACACTTCTCCAACACCTAACCAACACCTAACTTCAATGTTTCAGGAGCAGCCGGTTTGCGCTGATTCCATGCCCAGTTTTTTAAAGGATAGACATAAAGAGGCAGCGGCCTCTTGAGGCAGGTATGTAAGCTGCTCTGAGATAACCAGGAATGTGGCAGGCAGGAGTGAAATTTGACAAGAGGGCTGCAGGTAACACACACGGGACGAACAGAGGCAAGCTGTAGGTTTGGAGAGACAAACGGAGAGAGAGAGAGAGAGAGAGAGAGATACTGAGTAGAGAGTGAAAGAGAAAGGAGTGAGTGAGAGAGAGTGTGTGTGGGGGGTAGAACAAAGATGGTCATGTGCATGTCGCAGCTGAATAGACTCAGATATTCATTGATATTCGTATACAAAGGCTGTGAAGTTGCCAAGCAGTCTGGTACTATGGGCTCCGAATGCAGGCTGAGTGGCTCAGATGTTCCCAAACCAGACTGATCCACATGTACAGCTCCACCGCATCCTGACAAAAACTACAACAATCAGCACATTAAATCAAAAGCTACAGTGACAAAAGGAACATGGTCGCCACAGACATCTGCCCGGAACCAAACACATGTCTATCTGCAGCTCCAGTCCGAGGCACAGACACCCAGAATTAACCCACTACTTTTTTTTTTTTTTTTTAGCACTTCTCCCTATTAATAGGAGAAGGTCCAATAATAACTGCGCCTAGTAAGTTAAGCTAAATAACAGTGTCTGCCACAGTAACAGAGAGGGCTGCGGTGTTATGTTTAACCTGTCAGGTTATTCTGAGCGAGCAGACATGCTGACTTCAACCCGTGAAATATACACAATAGGTGGTGCCGATAGGTGCATATCGGGTGACTGAAAATAGTATTTACAGTACAGTATTTACATGACATGATAAAGTACTGTTTTTAAGCTCCTCACTATCTTTTTGAGGATTTGCAGGGACTTTGTGTGTAAGAACACACCACACACAGAAACCTCCTTGTGAAATTAGAAATGCTCCATCTAAAAATGCACTAGCTACTTCATGTTCTTGTTTAATTTTATTTATAAAACACATTGTTCTGTAAGGAATTTCAACTTCTCCGCAACTTTGCTCTTGAAATTAGCAATCCTAGTACTTCACTCCACAACGAAACAGAAATATTCATGATCTGGACTTGCAATGCGTCAACAAGCAGCTCATCAGCCCAGTGAAACTGACGTGTTCATCTGCCGTTTGTGGCACAATTGGAGTATTACAAAAGTAATACAAAAGTATTCCCAGTTCATGGCCTAGTACACATCATCAGCGTTGGAACTTGATAAAGGAACTGGAAGTTATACAAGCTATTCATGTGCAGATGAATAACAATTGAAAAATGTAGTTATTTATTTAGTTAGTATTTAAAAATCCTATATTCTACACCTACTTACTCACGCAACTGTCCCTGTTATTACCTACTATAACTCCTTATTTAACTTGTTTGTGCATTCTATTTCAAATCTTTATATATGGTTTAAATAAGCAATATGGCAAAGACATTAATTAAATAAGATCACTAAAGAATTACAGACACTTGCAACAAGAGAAATACACACTGTAAAAGTACACATAGAATTAGTGATAATTGTGTCATATATATTTTTTTCATTCTAAATCCATTTACATCAAACAGAGATGAATATATTTAACCTCTGATTTTTGATGGAGTCAGAGAAGACAGAAAAGAATCTAGTTAAATTGGCTAAATAGTTTGGCATTATGAACATAAAATGTTTAGATAAATAAAACTTATGAATAAGTTTATTGACTCTCATTCTATTTAAAAATATCAGTGTTTAACATTTACATTCAAAACTCATCACAACTAATGTTGCTGATATTTACTTTTATTTTCATTTTACACATCTACAACAAAACTTAACTAAAAACACTAACTTTAATGAAGAATACATAAAAATAGAAAAGCTCTTTCTTTGGACTTCTTTGTCAAATTTTTATGTCTTTGTCAAGTTTCTGACAATCTGAATTTCAGGCTCCTTAAAGTCTGCACAAGAGAAAACTGAAGTCATAAGAAAGTCTCAACACATACTGATGAGGGGGGGCATGAGGGAGGACGACTGTGCTCGGCCCACCGAGCGATGAGATTCAAAGGGCTTACTGCTTCTTTGTACGTTAGTGCTTCTTGTTGCAGCCAACAAAACCAAAGTCTTCACCAGCCGATCCCTAATCAAACACACACATCCAGGGAGAGAGAAAGAGCAGGAAAGAAAATAGAGAGAAGGCTGTGTCTGACATTACAGCGCTGCTCCAAAAATAGCTCCCCGGCGCCCTGGCCTCCAGTTTGGTTGTCATGGTGACAGAACCACAGGCACTATAAATAGACAAACGGCTCCAAATCTTGACTGGAGTGGGGCCAGAAAGAGGGACAGACAGAAAGAGAAAGAGAGGATGACTGATAGAAAAAAAGGAGTGTGAAAGAAGAGAAGAGAGAAGCAGTGCAAGAGATTTGGAGAGAGAAATCCAGAATGGAGTAAGAGAGCGAGAGACTGAAAGAGAAACTGCAAAGAAAAGGAACAAAGTGCAACTGAGCAAGTTCACAGGACAAAAAGAGAATTAAAACAGAAAAGAGAAGGACAGCAGACAATGGAAAGAAGAAATGAAATGGGTGAAAAGAAATTACAAAAACAGCAGGAACGGTTTCTGTAGATGATACAGAAAAAGTAATAAACCACACAAACCACACTAGTCTTTCTGTAGTTTCAAAGTATTTCTCCACACTAGTTCACACCTGTACAGAACAATTAAACCTTGAATTTGAAATGAAACATGTAAATACATTTTTTAAGAAAATAAGTAAATCCAAATGTAATATCGGTGCAAATGTGCACCTCATGGATGCAGACATTTGTCGAAAAGGAGAAAAGGAGCCAATAATTACATTAATTAACTGATCATCCAACCAAAGAAAAAAGTTATGGACACAATAAAGAAATGCTTGTTTCTTTGAGCTCAGAATGGGATCAGCAGACTATTGAACAGCTAGAGCAGCACAGAGACCAATTCATTCACTGACCGGTGAAGCAGCAGCCGCA
Organism: Aeoliscus strigatus; assembly: GCA_901007665.1. Lineage (NCBI taxonomy): Eukaryota > Metazoa > Chordata > Actinopteri > Syngnathiformes > Centriscidae > Aeoliscus > Aeoliscus strigatus. The sequence goes on along the minus strand of CAAKHB010005576.1, from coordinate 59,314 downwards.
CACGGCACCAAAGTTTCCTGTAACACTTTCAAACGTTTCACAGCAAGAGCATGCTCAACATCTGCCGCTCACACACACTGGCAGATATCCAGCTGGAACACCTCTTTGAGTATCAATCCGACAAAATCCATACCCTAGAAATGACTTTTTCTGTTCCCATCGCTCATTCTCTAACTCCCTCCTTGTGATGAGTCAGAATCTCAATCTCAGCCATTTTCTGTCCCTGCAAAAATACCACTGCACATCGAGAGGAAGAGGAGGCGGCGGCTAAGCGAAGATGCCGTCAAGTAAATTTAGGGGGGACTCCGACACATGGTGCAGCCTGTTCAACAGATCTGTAGATTGTATTCATACTTCACTATCAATAACAAGCAATGGCAGACTGAAAAACATATTGAATATTACAATACCATTAGAAATAAATTGTCCCCCTCTTAAAATAATGGTCATTATTTTCAAGTTTTTCAAAAAACAGAATCAAATCATCATGAAGAGCTGAGTTAGGCAAAAAATATTGTGAGCTCTCAGTATTAAATGTTATACCATTTACTCATTTCATACCTGACAATATGAGTAAATATGAGCAAAATAGAATCCTGATATTTGAAGAAAAAAAAAGTTAAAAGAAAAAAAAAAGGAAAATTTCCAATATTTCAATGATGAATGATGAGAATTGAGTTCCTGGGAGCCAAATTCGAGCGGAATTATCAACATGTGCGTATGTAAGTGGAGCAGCTTGTTTTAATGTAGTTTTACTTTAATACATTTGGAAATCTTTTAAAAAAAAAAAAAAACACTAAATGGGAGTTGAGTTCCGTGTCCATTAACAGAGTTTAATGTGTATTTTAATCAGAAATGTTTTTTAGTGCACATGAACTCTGTCAAATCATAACAGTGTGGTATCAGGAAAAGAGTTGTGTGTGAACATTTTGGCACATGCTTGATGTTTTTACACCGCCCAAAAAAGAGATAAGATAGCCCAGGGAAACTTATTTTTATGAAAATGGTTGGATGCAAATTCAGACTTGCAAGAGGAAGGAGCTGAGGTCTGTGTAATATTAAACAGATGAATACATCGCTGAGGATTGCGGTTCTGACAAAATGTCCACTCATTAATGTGCTTCTGTACAAACAGAAATATGGACTGAACAAAATGAGGAAATGAAACCATGTCTTTGCCAGAGGAAGGTCAGACAGACTGTGTCGGTCAGTGGCAGTGTATGAACACACATTTATATTTATTATTCATTTATTTCAGTGTTTGATATTGTACATCTAAATAGAAACATGAGGGATTTTGGTTTTGTCAAACTAGGGCAAGCAGGTGCTACTTCTGTAGAATTCAGTTTGCAATCTTGACTTTATTGTCTTTCACTTAATTTAAATATAATTAAGATACTAATCTAATGACTACCAAGATTTACCATGACTATACCTCAAACCAAAAATATGAAACAATTTGTAATTTAATGTAAAAATGCATGTAGGGGGTTTTCCTACAATACATACTGTTTTCTGAAAAAATGTTTTTTTAGTGACGAATGGAAAGACTAGGGGTCCAATAGTTGAATATGTACATAAAGTATAAATATTTATTGTCATGTCTCAAAATGTGCAGACATGCTTTGGTCTGAACATGGACAGAACATGGACCTCACCTGAGTCTTGTTAGAAGAAATGAGTTTTACCAACGCAATACAATTCACATGTGTAAACAGACAATAACAACCCACTCGCACATCAAAGCATTTGAACATATGAGACGGCAGGAACAATAAACCATTACAGATGAACAAGAGACATCACAGCATCGTCCACTTCCTATTTTAAGTTTTTAGCATGACATGACATGACCATGACATAGGAATATAGCTGCAAAATAAATTGGGGGAAGAGAGGAAGGTACCCTAACTTTTTCTACACTCATCATTTTACTTTTTTTTCTGCATTTTCATTTAATGCTAACAACCTTCATCAATAATGCTGAAGTTGTCTCTCTCCCGACACACTCGCTCATTCTTTCTCCCTCTGCAGCCTGCCTGGGTTAAAAATAGCTCTCCCCTCTCTCTTTCTCTGCTTCTCCGTTTACATAAGCACACAGAGGGGGGAGGGGAGCACTTCCGGTCTGGCCACCCAGCCCAGCATCTGATCCATAACACTGGGGCTGCTGGGAGAGGAGAGACGAGGAGAGACGAGGAGGGCTCTCTTCAATCCTCTTCCCAATTTACTTTACAGTGTCTGTCCTCCCTCCCCCAAAAAAACATTCGGTACCACACGTAAACACCTGTGACTCCGCCAACAAGGACACAACACAAATGAAAAACCTCACACATCCATGACCACAAACTTCCTTCAAGCCAAATGAAGGGAAAAGCCTGACTTACTTCAATAAGTCTGACTCATCTAGTTAAGAATTTTGCTCCGTTGTATGAATCCCTGCACAGCAATCATTGGGGAAGAAACCTGTCTTGCCTTATTTAGCTGCGGGTCACTGGTTACTGCAGCAGAGATGCAGACAGATGACATGCAGGCTGATATTTTATTCTTGCATATACCTGTGTCATATAGTCTAACTAACTCAGCAGGTATCACTGTAGCGTGCAAACATCAAACCTCTGCTTGTGTTGTCCCTTTGACTCACATGTGTAAATTCATCAGAGCATCTTCCAAATCACAGGAACAAGCACAAAGTGAGACTCTGACACAAGACCATCTCAAGCAGCCTTCACTAGACAGATTTAGCTGGTTGAATGACTTGATGATAACTTGGGAAATGATGTAGGTTGAAGCCAAGAGTGTTCATGTGATGGAAAAGAAAATAAATATTTTCAGCAGATAGTGGTGCTCGATAAAGAGTCAAGGTAGCAACCGAGGAAATACAACAATTGTGTAAATTAGTGAAAGGAATCACCAAAACCAGAACAGACAATCATCACGTCAGTCCACTGAATTCGTGGTCAGACATGGACAGGACACATTGGTGATGCTGCAAGGTGAAGTCAGTGGGATTTGCTCTCTAGTCAAGCTTAACCTCAATCTCTGCACAAGGCAAAACTGAAGCTCCAAAGCGGCACACACAACCAACCACCTGCCCACCCAAACTTTCTCTGTGTGCACTTTGTCTGACGAACACATAGACGCATCCCTTGAGCTGTGTGCCAAGCCGAAGCCGCCCCGTTAGACTGGTTGACATGCAGCAGCATTCAACTTAACACGGACACAGTGGTTTATTCTCAGTCATCTCACAAATACGTCCTGCTGCTGGAAATACTCCCATCAAATCCACTGCTGAAAATACTCCCAACACTATTAGAGCAGTTTGTCTAGCAACAGTGGCCAGACTTACTTACCTCTTTGGTTGGACGTTTGGAAGGTTTGATTTACAAGAAGTCAGGTTGTTGTACAAGTATTTGTCACAAAAGGTAACACAGGTTTTATTCCGCTGTCTAACAAAATACTAGAGATGCTTGTGCAGGGGTGTCCAAATCGGTCCTCGAGGGCCGCCTATCCTGCAGCTTTTCAATGTCACCCTGCTCCAACCTCACCTGAATCAGTCTCTGTGAAGTTCTATAGAAGCCCGACAACAAACTGCTGATTTGAATCATCTCACTAGACACCCCTGTCTAGTGAGTTCTGATCCTGCTCTTTCCCACCTGCGGTTCAATAAAGCCAAACAGTCCGTCATTGTGGAGGTGGTGCAGCGTTCATTGTCATCTAACGAACCTTGACATCTTGTGCTCACGTAAACCACTTGGCAAAACACCCAAACACTCCACTTTGTCTTTGTGTGTGTGTGTGTGTGTGTGTGTGTGAAACAGACTCAAGCATGTCTTTTGTGACAATGCAGAACACGCATGTTTAATTGCAAGTGTATGCGCGAGTTAAAAAGAGACTTACTATTGTGCACAATCAATGAGCTGATATTCATTTGACCGTTCCCAGCAGGATCGTACACCCTCATCATGCCAGAGGATCTTTGTATAGTCATAAAACTCCTGGAAAGAGAAAGAGGGGAGTGGATCAATGACACGTCACAACTACAAGGCAGAAATAACCACAAGCTTGGGAATTAATTTTAGGCAGAGGAGCCCCAAAATACAGGTGTGAAATCACAAAGGTGTGTGTGTGTGTGTGTGTGTGTGTGTGTGCCAAAGCAAACATCAGAAAACAGAAGGGAGGGAGAGACAGACATTTTTGCTGCATCAAATCAATAAATTTATAATTAAGACAAAGCAGTACGTCTGTCCGTGCCCATGGGTTAACACTGTATTTCCTTTTGAATGTCGAGGGTGAAAATGTTTAAGCGCAGACGGGGGAGAGACAGTGATAGTCCCTTGCAGAGTTGAGGGCTGGTTTTAGAGAGGAGCAGCAGATGAGCAAGCTTTGGCAGAGGCAGGAAATACAGCAGTTCACTGAGTTCATAAAGAAACTCAGAGCTTTGTACGGACACAAAGCTCAGCTGTCACTGTACAGGCCCCCTATCTCCTCGCTATAATCTTTACTTGATCACATTCAGTGCGGTCAAACACAAATAAGCCTTTATGAGCCACAGTTACACTCTGCGCTCTGCGGGGAGAACCACGGGGGCTTGCAGCAACCAACATGTGCTGCCTGAGAACGAATAGCCAGTTTTCAGTGTTCAAGATGTTTTAAAACACAGCTGACTGCATGATGGGTGGGTATGTTGAGTGTCGAGAGAAGGGGACTGAGGGGCTAAGTGAATTAATGCTTCTGAGATGTCCCGCCTTCTAAAGTCTCTTCCATTCTTCTCCTCTACTGACCTTCTATGTCGTCTCTTCTTTTTTCCAGCAGACTAAAGCAGGACAGTCAGCAGCTGATCAGTGAGTGAGATTTCCCGATCATGTGTGGAGTGTGGGGTGTGTGGGGTGTGTGTGTGGGGGGGTGTGTGGGGGGGGTGTGTGTGGGGGGGT